>PVJC01047488.1:0-12931 GCA_004026665.1 Murina feae
AAGTAACTCTGAAGAACCTCAGGGGTGACTGAGGCTGTTGAGAGTTGGTGTATGTGTGTGGGTAGTGTTGCCTGAGGAATCAGATCATGCATTAGTTTAAGTTTCTTTTAAGCTTTGTGTTGACCTGATTTTCTCCAGTTGCCTTGAAATGATAATTGCTGCCCCTCTGTTACAGAAATTGATGTCAATAGGGTGCATTTCGGGTGGCGTGACAGCCCTGCTGGGTATGAGCTGAGAACTGGCACATGTTAACCAGCAGAGCAGGCTCTTCTCTCCCAGGCCTCACAGATCATACTTCACAGAGATGCCTTCCCCCACTGCTGCCGCTTTGAGAGATTAAAGGCTAAAAGGAGTTGCCAGGTGGCACACAGCAAAAGAAGTGGTCAAGAGTAGTTATTTGGCGCCCGTAGCTCATCCCCTCCATCTTTCTCAAATTTATCAGGAGGAATAATAGTAGGACTTGGGTTTTGGCCATTTTTCACACAGGTTTCCAGATCTGTTAGCTCATATCCTTTGGTGAATATGATCATCTAGGCCAAAATAATTGAATGCATGAAGAGTACAACCACTATTGAAAGCATAAAGGGATAAACTGAATAGTATATACATCACGAAGCAGAGTTATGAGAACAGAGGGATCAGTAATTTAAAATAAACATAATTATATATATTCTGTAATAAAGGAGGATAGTAGGAGTATTAAGGAACAAGAAGTGAAAAAGAACAAAATGGGAATATTAGACAAATGTAGCTGAAGTAAAGAACTGAGTAAATCAGATAAATAGGATGGATACAAGAGAAAAATAAATTAATGAACTTGAAGATCATGTAGAATTCTGAAGGCGGAGGAAAAGCAGAGATAAAAAAATATAAAGAAGGCTAAGAGAGATGATGGAGAGAGATATTAGTGCTGACATTAGAATAGTAGGATTCCCAGAAGGGAGAAAAGAAATCGGAGGAGAGAAAAATATTGAAAGAAATAATGATGATAAATTACTTAAAATTAAGAAAGAACAAAGACTACAGATCGAAAGGGCTAATAGAATACCAAGGAGGAAAGATATGAAAACCTACATCTTGGTAGGCTAGCGAAATTTAAGAATATCATAGCCAAAGAAATCTAAAAAGTTTTGGAACACAAGCATAGATTATCCATAAATGAACATAATCAGACTAAATTATCTTTTCAGCCTTGAGGTTCTCAGTTATTCTGCATATTCTTAAGGCTAGGGAAATCGTCTGTATAGTATATAATTCAAACCTTGTCAAATAAATTTATTAAATCATATTGCATTTACTAAAGTATTTCTCCATGGAATAAAGAACATATTTGCTTTTATAAACTTCTTGCTTGAAAAAAATTTAGGGTGGCTGATCACAATATATAATTTTAAGATTTTATATAAATAATTGGGGAAAGTTGTTATCATTTTTATTAAATGGATACATCTCTCCTTATTTTCTTATTTTATATTTTTTAATTCTACTTGATCTCATTTTGGGGCATATACATTTTAGAAATGTGCTTTTGTAGCCATAGATGTAAAATAGGTAATTTTCTACTTCTAGTAATTACATATGACACAAGTGATTTTCAGTTGCTCTTCTTCATGCTCCTGGATTTTCAGTTATTTAAATAGCATGATATCACTGCTTATGTACCCAGAAGAGAAGCCATATTCATCTTTTGTTCAGAAATTCTCTATCCAGTAAAAATATGTTATTAAAACATGTAATTAAAAAATGTCTATATCCGTATTTAAAATATTTTATAAGGATGAAATTAATTTTACTGTATTTTATTTACCCAATATACACTAAATATTATCAGTCCAACATGTAATCAGTATACATCATTTTAAATGAGATATTTTACATTCCTTTCTGCATGCAAAGTCTCTGAAATTTGGTGTGCATTTTCCAGCACATCTCCATTTGTATTAGCCAAGTTCTAAGAACTCGGTACCACAAGCAGCTAATAGCCAACGCACTGTGAGTGCAGCCCTAAAGCAAATGATGGTTCAGTATTCTAAGAAGTGTTGGGTGGCTAAAGAGTTTCTTGTAAGAAGAGAGCTTCTTGAATTCAGGGACCTTACGCCTGAGTGGTCCTGTAGCAACTGATACTTTAATCCATTAGTTGTAGCTAATCATGAAAAGAGTGTAAGACATTATTTGATGGCTATCATTTTCAGGGTAGAACTAATGTTAAACACATAAATCTGAGATTGGCTGATTTTATAGTTTTATTTCTTCAGTTCACATAGTTCTTCCTGGATTTTTAAAAGGCAGTTCAGACTTAACCCGGACAAAACTGAATTTCTGATCTTTCCTTCCAGATCGGCTTCTGCCCACATTAGTGAGTGGCACCTCTGTTCTTTCCCACCACAGGGCCCAAAATTCTTTCTTTGACTGCCAGCTAGCATGGGGAAAAGTCACAGGCTGCTGTTGCAAATGTCCAATTCTCTTAAGTCCTTAGTTTCCCATACTTTTGCTGTGATGTATCTTTAATGAAAAAAATCTGCTGAATACTTTTAAGTAATGCTAATGTCACTTAAAAAAAAAGCTCAGTAGAGATTTAGGCCAAACCTGTGTTTTTCAGTACTTGACTTTAAAATTCTGTCAGCTGTCTGATAGTTCACATGCCAACACTGTTGAAGCATTTTGGTAGGACTGATTTTACTGGTAGTTCCTGCTGGCATTTATTTACATCTGATTGAAAGGAGCAAACTGAGGGGCGAGTATAAAGCGGGCAGAAGGGCAGAGCAGGAAAAGCCAAGCTTTGCATTTGGTGTACTGTGCTTTGCCCAGGGCATCCTGTGGTCATGTGAGCAAACGTTTTATTATTGAAAGCAAACTTTAACTAGATACAAATCTCTCCCTCTCCCCACATTTTGACTGTTGATGATTCTTTAGTTGCAACAAAATTTTTATTTAAAGATTGGCTGCTTCAAAATAATGCTGATTTGAGCCTTTCTGTTTGTAGTGAGATCTTTTGGAACTTACATTGCCTAACTAACAGAAAAGGGTTTTTGTTCCTTTCCCCTTTTCCCTAAAATATGTAATAAAATATGGAGATGTCAGATATAAAGGATGGCTATTGCTTAGACTTGTCCTTTGCTTGTCTGGTTATCCATCAAACACTATCAACTCGATTGTGCCAGAAAGCAAGAAATGATGTCATTAGAAAGCCATCAGTCCAATGTATCAAGGTCTTTTAAAAGGCTCAACTAACTTCTGATATCAAAGGATGTTTTGCAAATATGATATGCGAAAATGGTTACTCTTAGGAACTGTCTTTGACAGGCTTGCCGTACCCGCCCCCTCTCTCTTTTTAAAAATGTTTTTATTGATTTCAAAGAGAGGCAGGAAGAGGGAAAGAGAGAGAAACATAATGATGAGAATCACTGATGGGCTGCCTCCTGCAGGCCCCACACTGGGGATGGAGCCTGCAACCCTGGCATGTGCTGGAACTAGGAATTGAACGGTGATCTCCTGGTTCATAGGTCAATGCTCAACCACACCAGCTGGCCCCTCTCTTGATTTCATACCTTAGTACTTTGAGCCAGATGGGCTAGGTGCACCTAGTATTATGTCTCAGTGGTGCAGCTTGCAGGAAAGTGTCAGCTAGGGTCCATTCCCTCACTAACATGGCAGCTCCTAATTTCAGGCAGTCAAAACAATAGGCAATCCTATCTAATAAAAGTAATATGCAAATTAACCATCCCTCCATGGCGGCACTCATAGCCACAAGATGGTGACGCCCAGTCCCCTCAGCCCCCTCAGCCCCGCTGCTGAAGTGTCCAGGCCTGTCGACCCTGCCAGGGGCCGTGGGGGCGAGTGGCGAGGCACGATCCGCCCACTCAGACGGCTGATCCAGCCTCGCCGCTCTGCCGCGATGGAGTGTCCAAAGGCAGAGGACACAGGAGCAGAGCTGAGGCAGCGGAGATGGGAAGGAACGAGGCCGTGGAGAAGGGCCGGCTTCGCTCCCTTCTCTGCTTTGTTCTGGCTGCAGGAAGCCCTATTCTTGCAGGAATCTTCCTGCAACGGGCCTCTAGTTGTTAATAGAATAATCACAGCTGCATTATTTTCTAAAAATATTTCCAGCTAAGCAAGGAAGGATTCTTTCAGACCACTGTCGTTTCTTTACCATAGAATTTAGTTATTGTCTACATTGCAGGCATGTCAGACTCGTGGCCGGCGGGCTGCATGCTTGACATGCTTGGCAACTTTAAAAACAATAGAAAAGGCCATAACCTGAAAGAATATAAAGAATAAGAAAAGTATCTACTTTGCTCAGGAAAATAGAACTCTGCATGCAATTTTAACTTATAAGGTCATCTAAATGAAAAATGAACAGATTTATTTCTTTATGTTAATAAATTCAGAAACTTGGGTCTGTTTTTAAGGTGATTGTATGCTGTTTGAAACCTCCATGAGTTTATTATGATTGCCATGGGGTGGGGGAGGGGTGAGGAGAGGTAGAGGAGGGTTTAGGGAGGATAGATGGTGATGGAAGGAGACTTGACTTAGGATGGTGAGCACAGAATGCAGTGCACAGATGATGTGTTGTGGAATAGTGCACCTGAACCTGTATAGTTTTGCACACCAGTGTCACCCCAATAAATTCAATAAAAGGAAGAGAAATATCCAAAAGTCTAGAAATGAGAAGACAGCAGGGGTCCAGGGAACCACTTGTGCTAATTCCTAATTTGGGCAGAAAAAAGGGCAAGAAAGAAAAAAAGAGGCTCTGTGGGAACTCCGCTGTGTTTGTTGAAATATTTACAAATACATACATTAATTTTATTTTTCCTCATATTCCTTCAGTTGTCTTAAATGAGTTTTGTCTCTAAATTTATGATGAAGTAAAACCTTTTAGAAAATGCATCTTATCTGATGTCAGAATGTGCAATGAAAAGTCCAGTGTTGTGTTTAAATGTTCCTATCACAGCAAAGATATTTTACTTCTCTGTTTCCTTTTCATAATGAACGGTTGTTAATGAATGGTTGGGTTTTATGTCTTGTAATGGAATTATTTTTGTCTGTTCTGATTTGTTTTAAATACATTCAGATGTTTTATAATTAATCACAAGGCTCTAGTTTGAGCAGGCAGAACATGCTTCTCTATGTGTAATTGAAAGCTGGTCAAATATTTTAGGAAGCTTCTTTTAGAAGCTTAAATATAAAAATTCTTTAGTGGAGGAACAAAATTATATAATAGTCTATATTTTTAAAGGAAAACTGTAAGACTACTTCATGATCAGAGAAGATTGCTTAAATTTCAACTAAATTGAATTGAACCTAAAAATAGAATAATGTCTGACTATTTCAGGTTAGAGAAATAGACTGTGAGATGTGTAGGCACATCAAGCCATTTTATACTTAAAAGCATATTCTACATCTACAAAGGGTCTCTGCCAAGGAAGAAATCAAGGTGCTCTGAGACAGCAGGGAAAATTAAGTCACAGAGGAAAGGAAAAGCACGAAGCAAATGAATACTTTCGGCAGCATCTGTTAGCATAACCATTAGAGGTATGTTGTTAGCCGTCTGGGGCCACCTTCCTTGGATGATAAATCTGGATCAGCGGTTTGAAGTTCAGTGACTGCATTTCCCTGTGGAGGGAAATGGAAGTCTCTATATGTCCTTGTTGATCAGTTGTTTCTGATCACCAAGGGCCCTCTGGTTCTGCAAGGGCATCCCCAAGGACAGCTTGTTTTGTCACACAACAGATCACTGTCACCGGTGCTTCAGTAAAAATCCTATTCACCTTCACTCCGCTCCCCATTGCTCTATACTTCCAAGTGTTCATACATGTCCCAATAAGGGAAAAAGAGTTCTTGTAGAAAAAATGAAAGTATTAACTTACCCACACAGATCTTTTGTGTCTCTTCACTTTGGCAATCTATCTATATATATCTATATATCTATGTCTATATCTATATCTATAATCTATATTATGCAAATGAGGTCAAGACTCCGTAACAGTCATGACCAGATCAGGAGGAGGGGCCAGATGTGCTCCAAGCCTGAGAGAACAACACACAGGAGTGGCCCTGAGCCTGAGAGATCAACACAGAGGGGCTCCTGCTTCGAGCCTCCACGCGCAGCTGTGGGGAGGCCCCCAGTGCATGCGTGCGCACACACACGCACACACACACACAGGGGGCCTGCTCTGAGCCTCTGATGCGGTTGGGGGCAGGCCCCTAGCGGACACACACAAACATACATGGGGCACCTGCTGTGAGCCTCCATGGTGCGGCTGAGGGCAGGCTCCCAGCGGGGACACACACACACACACACACACACACACACACACACACACACGCATGGGGTGCCTGCTTCAAGCCTCTGCGGCCAGACTGCAGCTTAGGGAGTGGGCCTAAGCAGTCAGTAGGACATCCTTTGAGGGTTTCTGGACTGTAAGAGGGGGCAGGCAGGCTTGAGGGACTCCCACCCTCCAGTGCACAAATTTGTGCACCCGGCCTCTAGTTAAATATAATTGTGGATCATTTGATACAAATTTAAGCTTATTTAATAGACAGATTTTAAGTGTGTAAGTGTAGTGTAGAATAGATTATATTGAATTTAGTTTCCAATATTGGAAGTGGTACACCCGTTAGTGATATTTAGAAAGGAGATAAGATCGCCAGTGTAATGAGAGGTTTATGTCTGACATTTATAATAGGAAATAGACTCAGCAGGAAGTTGAAGACTTTTGGATTATACTACTTAAAGAAGATAAATAACCTGCACTGCGAAAGCCACTAGTCTGTCTGGGCAGTCTTTTAAACATTTACTGGAAGCCTATAGATACAGTTGGCAACTCCAGTGCACATAGGAGAATTTATGTGCATATTTAGGAAGTTTTATGAGAAACTTCCACATAATAAGATTTTGTTCAAGATTCATGCTTACAACAAACAGTGAAAGAACAGTTGGGTTCTGGAAAACCCAGATAAGAGCATTTCTTACATTAAATAGGAAATTGACAAATGTAAATTTAGGTAAATATGATACAGGTGTTTTTGAAGACAAAAATGATAAGTGAAAATACGATAGTGAATAAGGAATGCTAGAACTTTCAGTTATTGCCTCACAAATTTATTAAGTGAGTGAAACATCCAGGAACATAAATGAGTTTGAGTCTTTGCATATGAAGATTATGAATGAAACAAGTGGAAGTTATATTCTGTCTGTAATTATGAGGGTCACAGGACATGGCCTGTGAAATCTGGCAAGAGTCAGAACCATCTCATCCAGCTTCCCAACCCCCAGTGTAGATAGAGACTTCAGGGAAACTGTAAGGCAGTGGTTCTCAACCTTCCTAATATATCGACCCTTTTATATATAGTTCCTCATGTTGTGGTGACCCCTAACCATAAAATTATTTGTGTTGCTACTTCATAACTGTAATTTTGCTACTGTAATGAATCAAAGTGTAAATATCTGATATGCAGGATGTATTTAGGCGACCCCTGTGAAAGGGTTGTTTGACCCCCAAAGGGGTCGTGACCCATAGGTTGAGAACCACTGCTAAAAGGAGTAAAGATGTGCTAACACACTTTCTAAAGCTATCATATGGCCAAAATAAATGGGACTAGGTGTACTAGGGTATGATAAAGTACATATAGGACAATAATGGCAATAGTAAAATAATTACACATTTTGTTAGTAAGACCAAAAGAACATGTTGTAGAATGAAATGCACATTTTGAATACATTTTAAACATAAGTTCCTGAGGCTAAAAGAACTAGGTGCTTAGGGCATAACAGGTTACCTATTCACTCCATGTGGGTGTTCCAGATACATTTGGCTGAATGAACAATTTGCGAAGCCTTGGGGTGCCTCAGAGATAATATCACTTTTAGGGATATTGTGAGGATTAGTCTATATAGAACTCCCAGTAGAATACCCTGCATGTAATAAAAAGATGAGGAATGCCAGCTGTGTTGCTGCTGCTCTTATATTGCTACTCCGCAAGAACAATTTTTAAGAGGACAAACAAATCATTGACGATTTATTCTCTTGGGTGCCAACATGAAAGACAAAACATACTGCATTGTACCTGCCAGATCTTTGCTTTGCTTATGGGAAGTCTAATTGTAAAATTACTTGCTGTAGTGGCTTAAGAATTTTGAACCAAAATTAGCAGGCATTCTAGAGATAAAATGATTTTATGGGTGTTTTACTCCAAGGGAGAGAATCCAGGGGTCCATGTGTATTTATCAAGGATCTCTTAGTATCTTTTTTCTTGCTCAAGCAATTGTTTTACATTTCTAAATGATACAGAGCGTCAGTAAGGTGCTTAGGGTAGCCTCTGAATAACAAGCTTCTTTTCACACCGTAGGTTTCTTGATCAAAAATCAGCACTGGGATGTCTGCTTGCACTACTCCCAGGTTTACTCTCCCAGTTCTTCATATCATCCAGCCCCCTGAACTGGAAATATCTTGTTAAGTCTGCACTATTTAATATTCTTTGGAAATTAAACTACTTGGGCATGTTTAGAGCTCAGATGGAATCTATTTGTTTTGGTTGACAAGGTCGTTGGTTGGCTTTTAGAGCCTCCATATTGAAAATTGTGTTTGTGGCCAGCTGATAGAGAAATGCCCATGTACTGGAGCGTTGTGTGGATAAAACCACCACTGTCGTGAAGATCAGTGAGATAATGTGTGCAAGAGCCCTGTGAACACTGGGAAATGCTTTGGGCGTCTAAGCATGAGTCTGTTAGGATTAGGCCAGCCTCCAGAGAACATGAAACCGGGAAGCAACTTTGGTTCCAGGAGCAAGATGGAAGATAATGCGGAACCTCACAGTTTGGGATTTGTAATTGGGATCCGTTGCTCTTATAAGAAAATGTAGTTCAAAAAGACACAGGGTTTTCCATTGTTAAAATCAATGAAATTAAAAGAGCAGCTGCTTGTTAAAGGTAATTTTACTTGACATCTGTCCTGGTCCCAGTTATAACAGTGATAGTTCTGCAGAGCAACCTGTTCTCTCTGTAGCTGTAGCTTTTTTTACTGTGTGGCCTCTGTTTAAATTGTTGCCTTTGATTTCACAAATTATTTTTTGGACCATAAATTGTGTGTCTCTTAGAATATATGCATAAGTATAATCTGTGCATCTTCAGTTCAGTAGAAAAGGGTTGGTATTCTAGATTTTGAGTTGGCATCTTGGTGATTTATAAGGTGCAGTAGGAGCCATGTCAACCTTTTTTTTACTCCTATTTGGAAAAGTTTATTGAATGTTATTTCTGCATCATACTTATTGAAAGAAAAAATAATTTTCGCTGAAGGCATCCTGTCATTTCTTATGATCTATATACCCTAATGTGTTTTTTGTACTAATAGGTTAAGCCTGGCTATGGTGCTCAGTGGTTGAGTGTGGACCCAGGAACCAGAAGAGCAGGGTTCGAGTGCTGGCTAGGGCACATGTCTGGGTAGCGGGTTCAATCCCCCTTGGGGGGCATAAGGGAGGTGGCCGATGGATGATTCTCTTTCATCATTGATGTTTCTGTCCCTCTCTCTTTCTCCCTTCCTCTGTCTGAAATAATAGAAACAGTAAAACAGTAAAAAAAAAACCAAAACAGTTAAATATGAAATTAGTAAAATGAAACATTTGAAAGGAGGAGAATGTAAAGACATTTTGAAAAGCATTCTGTATTTGTTTTTCATTTAAAAAGACCTGTTGGAAATTCGTGGCCACACAAAAACCTGCCCACGTATATTTATAGCAGCTTTATTTATAACTGCCCAAACTTGTTAGCATCAGAGATGTACTTTGATGGTGAATGGATAAGTAAATTGTGGTACCTCCAGATGATGGAATGTTAAAAAGAAATGAGCTGTCAAATCATGAAAAGACATGGAAGAACCATAAATGCATAGTGCCAAGTTAAAGCAGCCAATCTGAAAGCATACATACTGTATCATTCCAACTCTGTGACCTTTTAGAAAAGGTGAAAGATCAGTGGTGGCCAGGAATTGGGGGGGAGGAAGGAGTGAATGGGTAGAGGAGTTTTAGGACAGTGAAACTATTCTGTGCAATACTATAATGATGGATACATGTCATTATATATTTGCCCAAACCCATAGGACATACAACACCAAGAGTGAACCCTAACGTAAACTATGAGCTTTGGGTGATAATGACGTGTCAGTGTAGGTTCATCAATTATAATAAATGTACCACTTTCACAGGGAATGTCAATTAATGGAGGAGGCTATGCATGTATATGGCAGAGGGTATATGGGAAATCTCTGAATTTTAATTGCATTTATGCTGTAAACCTAAACAGCTCTAAAAAGTAAATCTATTAGAAATAAAAAACCAAACCCAAACAAAACCCACCTAAATGTGCTCTGTCATTTGTAAGTGTACTTAAGTGGCACTACCCTGCTCTCACTGGAAGAGAGCACATCTTGTGTCTTGAGGAGATCAAGGTTGTATAAAAGAACGGTTTAACTTGTGCTAATTATCCACCTTGGATTTCTTTTAAGGTGCAACTCTGGTATTAGTGCGTATTGTAATTTCTCTTGAGTTTTGTAAGGCAAATGAAGTGACTGGTAGAGGGTAAAAATACCAGAGAACAGAATTGCGCAATATTTTCCAAGTGAGCATTGTTCTCCTGTCATTTTTATGTGTTTTAATTTAGCCCGTGTTGGGTGAGTAGTACAGAGAGAAGGGATTTATTCTTTTAAAATGAAGCCATCCTCTAGTTCTTCATTTTCACTGGTCGAGTCACGTTTGTTTTCCAAGTGTCGACTCTTTAAGAACCATTTACCATATTTATTTTTGTAGCTACCTCCTTGTGTATTCCTGTTTCCTCACTTCATAACCATCATGTGAAGAAGAAACCATGAAAAAAATTCCTTTCCCTATGGGCCCCTTGAAAAAAATTCTGCTTCAAAATAGCAACGGGTTGGCAGCACAATCTCCTTTAGGATTTTAAGAGCATCAGCCAGCTTCATGGCTGGAGGCAGAATGCTTTCCTCAGGGAATATCCCTCCCCACCCCCCAAAGTGAAATTCATTCATTCTAGATGTGCAACAATAGTTAAATTAAAGGAGCTGTTGGTTGTATTCTCTCTCTCTCTCTCTCTCTCTCTCTCTCTCTCTCTCTCTCTCTCTCATAAACCTGTAGTTACTTAAAATCTGTGTTATAAAACTTTTAAGTCTGTTGGCTCAATTCTTTATTTCTTCTTATGATCTCACTAGAGGCTGAGGGATCCCACCGGAACATGATCGGGGCCAGTCCTGATCCGCTGGACCCCAGCAGCAAGGTAACCCTACTGGTGGGAGTGTCTGCCTCCTGGTGGTCAGTGTGTACCATAGAGACTGGTCAAATGGTCAGAGAAATAATTAGCATATTAAGTGTTTATATATATATATATATATAGACTAGAGGCCTGATGCATGAAATTCATGGAAAGGTCTTGGTCCTTGCAGCTGTGGCAGCTTGTCTTGGCTCTCGCAGCCCCAGATTTGTCTAGAAGGTTGTCTGGAAGGTCGTTAGGCTGTCCAGTCTAATTAGTATATTGTGCTTTTATTATTATAGATTCCTAGTAAGGATAGCACACATCTGGCAGATAGCTCTAATCTCCCAATCCATATTCAGAGCATGTTGGTAATCAATTCTGCTCCTTCCCAGATGTGGCTGGGAACGAACCTTCAACACTGCCCTAGTCAGCTACAAAGTGAATGGCAATTGGACATCCCTGCTTTCTGCATAAGTCCTTGGAATTTTTAGCCATTCCATGGCTTTACTGACACTTCTTTGCTGATAACAGTTAAATATCTAATCTAATAAAAGAGTAATATGCAAATTAACCACCACTCTGAGACACCTAAGCCACACCCACCAGCCAATCAGATCAGCTATATGCAAATTTTAACCCATCCAAGATGGCGACTGACAGCCACAGAGCTAGAGCAAACAGGAGGCTTCCATTGCACCACCAGTGGAGGAAGAAACTGCCTGCCTAGGCCGGCTGGGCCTCTGCTCAAGGCAACAGTGTTTCAATTATAGAAGATAAACCCCAGAAACCTGATTCCAGCCAGCCTCGCTGGGACGTTGGGGCAATGGGAACTCTGGGCAGCCTGAAAACGGCCCTCAGCCCCTCACCCAGGCTGGCCACACCCCCATGGGGTGAAGGTCCCCACTGGGGGGCTTGGCCAGCCTACAAACAGCCATCAGCCCCTCACCCAGGCTGGCCAGGTGGACATCCTCTGAGGGGTCCCAGACTGCAAGAGAGCACAGGCTGGGCTGAGGGACCCCCCCTGTCCCCCCCTCCGCCAAGTGCACAAATTTTTATGCACGGGGCCCCTAGTAAATCTATAACTCTATAGCCTCTCCTTGTCCTTACAACCGTAAATATTCATTTGCCTTTTGGATATTGAAAAGCACCTCAAATTCAGCATGCTTAAAACTAATAAGTTTACTTCATCTCCCCAACCTCCTTCTCCCATAGCTGCTGTATTTCAGTTAATAGAAACAACTACCTACCCACCTGGATGTCCTCTCTTATTCTCCTTCTGTTTTATTTTTATTTTTTTTAAATTTATCTTTATTGTTCAGATTATTACAGTTGTTCCTCTTTTTTCCCCCATAGCTCCCCTCCTCCCATTTCCCACCCCAACCTCTGTCCTTGCCCCGCACTGTCCTCATCCATAGGTGTACAATTATTGTCCAGTCTCTTCACGCATCCCCAACACCCTTAACCCCAAAAAATTGTCAGTCCACTCCATTTCTATGCCTCTGATTCTATTCTATTCACCAGTTTATTCTGTTCATCAGATTTTTTATTCACTTGATTCTTAGATTCACTCGTTGATATATATTTGTTGTTCATAATTTTTACTTTCCTTTTTCTTCTTCCTCATTCTCAAAGGATACCTTTCAGCATTTCATATAATACTGGTTGGGTGGTGATGAA
>PVJC01047489.1:0-12884 GCA_004026665.1 Murina feae
AATATCCTGATTTGAATCTTAGCAGTTTCTAAAAGATAAAGACTTCAGTGTTTTCTCCATGAGAAGTAAAAAGTACTGGTGATAAAATTGTATTTTCTATAGGCACTGATGTCTGCAATTAAATTGTCTATATCCAGATATTGTTGTTTTTCCTGCCTTTATATCTTATTGTAAGAATAATTTCTGGGTATTTATGCTAGTTTATATGATTAATATTTGTTTGTTGACTTTGAATTTACTATTGTCTATTATATAAATACACAATCTGATTTGCAATCAAACTCCTAAGAAATTTTAAATTGTTAGCTTACAGCAACTAATTAATCAATGAATAAATATTTATTTTATGAAGAAATTATGCTCAAGTCAACTTTGCTTTAAAACTGTGACTATAGTTTTCATTTTATAAAAAAATTTAGATAAATATAGCCTCAAATATCTCTATGATTTTTTTTTAATTAGAAAGGGCTTCCATAAATGTATTAAATATCTGAATTGTCCAATCTGTTTGAATAGTTCTTGAAATACATGACCTTTTAAAAAATATTTTTATTATTACCCTAACTGGTTTGACTCAGTGGATAGAGCGTCAGTCTGTGGACTCAAGGGTCCCAGGTTCGATTTTGGTCAAGGGCATATACCTTGATTGCAGGCACATTCCCAGTAGAGAGTGTGCAGGAAGCAGCTGATCGATATTTCTCTCTCATTGATGTTTCTAACTCTTTATCCTTCTCTTTTCCTCTCTTTAAAAAATCAATAAAATTTAGTTAAAAATAAATAAATAAAAATAAAAATATTTTTATTGATTTTTAGAGAGGGAGAAAGGGAAGGAGAGAGAAACAGCAATGTGAGAGCATAACATCATTCACCTCCTACCAGGGATTGAGACCACAACTCAGGCATGTGCCCTAACCCGGAATCAACCAGCAACCCTTCTGAGCACAGGATTTGATGTCACATGAATGTGGTTTTGAAAACTTATTTTTTATTAAATTTGGTTCTTAAGTAAGTTATTAATATTCAATATTCTCAATTTGCCATATGCAAATTGAATGTACTGAGAACTGAAAAAATAGATATAAACATGTCACATAAGTGGTAGAGCTACACTGGCCAGGGCTGAATATATTTTTAAAACAACATTTAAAAGGTTTGAATGGATATAGTTTTTTATTTAGTCAGTAGTAGTCAGTTCTAGCTCAATTAAAACTCCAGAATTATGTTCTATGGAACACAATTTCTACTTAGAATTTGAATCAGTATTACTTATCTAGTATATATGTAATTTGATACCAAAAATTGCAAGGGAAATGATTCACATGAACTGAAAAATTTAGGATAATTTTAGTGTGTTTTAAGATTTCTGAAATGCCACTCTGTATGTTCAAGAATATATCAAATATATCAAATATATATATATATACATATATATATATACATATATATATATATCCTATATAATAAAAGGTTAATATGCAAATTGACCCTAACAGCAGAATGACTGGAAATGACTGGTCACTATGACACACACCGACACACTATGACACACCAGGGGGCAGACACACAATGCAAGAGCTGCCTCTGGTGGTCAGTGCACTCCCACAGGGAGAGCTCTGCTCAGCCACAAGTCAGGCTGATGACTGCCAGTAGGCATGAGTCTCTCCTGCCTACTCAGCAGTGCTAAGGATGTCCTACTGCAGCTTAGGCCTGCTCCCTGCTGGCAAGTATACATCCCATTGAGGACTTCTGGGTTGCGAGAGTGATGTCTGACTGCCAGCTTAGGCCCGATCCCCAGGGGAGCAGGCCTAAGCCAACAGGTGGACATCCCCCAAGGAGTCCCAGACTGGGAGAGGGCACAGGCTGGGCTGAGGAACCCCCCTCCCCCTAGTGCACAAATTTTTGTGCACCGGGCTTCTAGTATGTGTATATGTGTGTATGTGTGTGTGTGTGTGTATATATATATATATATTACACATATAGTACATTAGATATTAAGGTTCATATATAACTATTTAATGAAGGATTCCTTTATCAAGAGTAATTTGAATATTCTTCAAAACTACTAAATGTTTTTGGAAGAAAACATAGAATAATCTACTTTGGAAATTGACTAGTTTTAAAAAAAATTTCCCTAATTGGATTTTAAATTTACTTTATGAAAAATCTTAAAAAGAATTATTTTTTTATCTTTAAAATTTAAAACAAATAATTTTTAAAAACAGCCATCTTCATGAAATATGTTTACTAGGGTTTTTTATTTCTAATAAACAAATTTGTGATTAGCTTTTCAAATAAGTAACTTTTTTTCTGACTGGTATAAGAAACATAATTTAAAGCAAATGACTGCCCTGGGCCTACTATCTAGAGAGTTTTCTGAATCATTGTTGGTTCTCAGAGCACCATTTTTGTTCTTTGATGTCTCCACTGAGTGTTTTGCCATTATCAATTATAGCCTATACTAAAATTATTCTAACATTTTAAACCTCTGGGGTAGCACAGTGGGATCACTGTCATTTGTTGCCCCCAAATACTCGGTAATTTCTGTAATTTTATTATGTTATAAACTACAACTGGTTTGTTAGCCCCTGTGAAAATATATCTTGTAATTCTTTTACACCGGGTCTAAAAAAGCAAAAGGTCTCTAATCTGCTTTCTGTATATAAATGAGTTTTGATGGCACAACTGGGGTTGAGTTTCTTTATTTCAAGCCACTAACTTTAGGTATGTTGAAAGTTTTTGTATACTTGGTCAAAGTACAAATTATATCTTATAATTGATAAATAAGACAAAATTATATATCTAGTACAACCAACACATATACACAGATCCCTTACTAAAAAAATCTAAACCTTTTTGCCTTCTTTCACATTGGTACTTTCAAGGGAAAAAACACACACACAAAACCTTGGATTAAAAAATGGGGAGGGAAAAGAAGGGCATATTTTAAAAGGACATATATGTTAGTTAGAGACAGTGGCATTCAGTTATAGAAACTAGGTCACCTTTGCAACTCTTGTATTAAAAAGAATTTTTAAGACAGTGGTCCTAGAAATGTATGATATTACTAATCAACCTATATTTTAAATGTTAAATTCATCAAATAATTGTTTTATGTAGTAAGTTCTATATAAGACTATGTAACTCTAGTGAGGTATTAATTTAAATAGTAATACTATTAGTTTTCCAAGTTGATAGCTAAAGCAGCTGAACCTCAGAGATGTGAAGTGACCAGCCCCTACCCTTGAATAGTGATTCCGTAAATGAACCAAGTGCACTCTAGCACAGATATTATCCGGAATTTGCTGGTAGTCTCTGAGTTATTTAGATTCGGTAGGACCTGGACAAATTGGAGTCTGTAATAGCTCACTCAGTTCCACTTTTCTCATCAGAAGTTTGGAAGTAGGTCCAATAACCCTCAAGTATCACTCATGGAATTTCATTGTGGGTTAGCATTCACTTGACCAATGGACAAAATGAGTGTCTGTGAGGTTGCTGAGATAATTACGAAAAAAACCCTGAAGTTAGGCGGGGGGAAAAAAAGCCCATAGTGTCCCTCAGTTGATCTTGCCTTGTCCCCTGAAGTGTTGTTTAAGCAGACTATCTGGAGCATATTCAGTTATCCAGGCACGAGTAAAAGATTTTAAAAGGTACTCATTCCATTTTGAGGCTCTTATCAGAAGTAAAAATTGTTTTCTGATATCATTTTTTTGGTCAAAGCAAATCTGCAGCAAAGCATGGAAGAATAATCACTGAAGAGATGAGACATGGATAGTGGCATAATTTATAAAACCTAATATTACCTATTGCCGCCTTCCTTCCTTCTTTTATCTCTTAAGGTAGCCCATCCAGCCATAGCTTTTGTTGTAGTTGGTACCCATTGTTGCCTTGACTACCCATATAATCTCTTTTACTGCACAGATTGTTTTGCAGTTGGATTGGATTGGGGTGAAATGTGTCCTGCCCAACAATAAAAAAGCCATTTTGATTCTTATCATCTTTGTTATCTGATTTCCAAATATTGAGCTGGTGGCATCAATATAAGGGTAAAGTGTGGAGACCTAAGTCACTATATTTGAATCATGTCTCTGATTTATAGCAGATTTTCTGTGAATAAGAAATAAGCCATTCTTGTCTGACAATACTGTGATTTTGGATTTATTGGTTGCCACCACATATGCTGGCTATATATTAACTAATTCAGCTACCTTCCATCATGAATTTTTGTCACTTAAGCTTATTTCAAGATCAAGCAGTAGATATGTATTTTACTTTGGTACTAATTGCACTTTGCTCATAGGACATATTGAGTCCTATATTTTTCCTTTTGACTTATTCTCCTTTTCCTAATTAAGCTCACAGAAGTTACACTAAAGCATAAGATGACTTCCCAGCATAAGTGAACAATATAAACAATAGTAAAATGCCAGATATTTTTGAGTACCCTCAATAGTTTAATATTAAAACTTCCCTTGAATTATCAATTCAAGTTTTGTGTACACAGATAATTAAAACATAATAAACATATCCTGTCCTTTTCATCATAAAAAATAAGCACAAAATAATTTTAAGTATGTGTATATATTTTATATTATCTTTTGTTTTTAATAAGCATTTTATATCTTATTCAGATTTCTATTATTTTCCACATTTTCCCAGCATATTTATTTTCAACAGATATGCACACACAACACACAATGTTTGCACATCTTTCTTTTAAAATATACATCTCAATCTCTCTAACCTATTTCTGACCCCAGAAGACAAATGTAGCTGGCACTGTTATTGGTTTACTTAAAATATAAATTCCTTGGTTCCTTCTTTTTAACAGAATCCCATTATCATTTAGGTGACTCATGGTAGGCTGACCCTACTTCCAGCACCACTTATAAATTCTGATTAGTGCAAGTGAATTATAGTGCTCACAACCCTATAGTGTGAATGGTTTATGAATATAATTATAATCTAAGTCTGTTAATTAGATATGAAGCAATATTACCTGAGAGTAATCGGAGTGAAATTTGTTCAACCCATTGAGGAATTTGGACATATTGTTCCATTAATGTACATTGTATTGAATGTCTGGCATATCTTCAATCAACTTGATACCAAATTAATGATAAAACCAACATTTGATAAAAGTAAAAATTGGACAATTAGAGAAAAATTGAAAGAGAGCAAAAATGAATTGTGCTTGCATCCTGCCTATAGTGCCTGGCACATATATGGAACTAAATTAATTATTATTTAAACATGAACAGGCCTCTTTTTATTATATTAATTGACAAATACAAATATGAATAAAAGAATTAATTTTCTAAAATATGTCAAATATTTTCTTTTAGAAGAAAATCACTATTTTTTAATTTTGTTTTATTAAAGTATTACAAAGAGTGTTAGATAAGTCTCCATTTTTCCCCCTTGACCTTCCCCCCTCCTCCCGTACCCCCCAGTGTCTTGTGTCCATTGATTATGCTTATATGCATGCATACAAGTCCTTCAGTTGATCTCTTAATGCCCCTCCAACCCTCCCCAGCCTTCCCGCTATATTTTGACAGTCTGTTCAATGCAGCTCTGCCTCTGTATCTATTTTTGTTCTTCAGTTTATAATGTTCTTTATTATTCATAAATGAGAGAGATCATGTGGTATTTTTATTTCATTGACTGGCTTATTTCACTTGGCATAATGCTCTCCAGTTCCATCCATGCTGCTGCAAATGGTTAAGAAAATCACTATTTTAATGTAACACATTAACTACTTTATGAAAATTTTTAAATGGATTATTTGTCAGCTTTATATTAAAAGTATCCCTTTGTATGATTTGAAGATAATGATTAACAACAAATGTATTACCTTGAATACAAATATAACAGGAAATAACATAATAACTTTGTATCAGATTAGAGAAAATATTGTCAATGTATGTCTGACACTGAGCTCTGTTATCACAATGGTATATCCATTCTTTTTGTAAAATGCAATTGAGTACATTAAATTCACAGCCGAAATTTACATTTAAAAATAAGCTACCAGATAATCTAAAATATGAGCAATTGCAAGAAGGAATGTTCAGTGTATTGTCTACCCTTTTGTTCATGAACTTTTAATGAGATTTCCTTGGGGGCATAAAGGACAGATTTCTAAGTTTGTCAAGAATGCCGAAACAGGTGAATGTGCACTTACCACAACTGTGGAGGAAAATAAAATCATAGCCATTTGTATATCCTGGAATTAAGAAAAATCATATTGGGATCCTTAAACAACGTAAATGTAGATAGAATAATTGTAATTTAACATAATATATGCCTAAGTTTCTTTCTTTGTAAATTAGCTTAATATTTGCCTTGTAGAACTGCAAAGATGCAAAAACCTTAGCAAGAATTGAGCAAAGTTACTGAAGTAATTTAGCTGTTCATTAAACATTTGCCTAGCATGTCTTTCTTGTTGTCTTTGTTGTTTATTGTTTTCCACACCACATTGTAAGAAGCCAGCTCCATTTTCTGAAGATGAGTCTTACTATATCCACTCTTCACAAGAACATGCCTGACTTCATTGCTTTTAATTTAAACCTCTAAAATAAAAAATACAAGGAGCATGGTAAAGAATCAAACTAGAGGTTTTTTTGCTAAAAACCAGAATTTTTAAATGTCCGACAGCAGGATGAACTATAAAAGGACTATTAGAATTTATATTTGTTATAGTAACATGTTTTAGTTTTATCACATTTATAATGCTTCAAGTTTAATTACCTCCTACATATTCATTTCATTTATATCATTATATATGTTACATATATTACATAAAAATAAAATCGTGTCATGTAGGCAGAAGAAACAACAGAAAGGAGGACAAGGAAATAGAAAGTCTAGCAAGGAAATCTACTACATAATGTGTGAATATAATTTTATGAAAACACCATAAATCAATGAGAAGGGTTGGAGGATGTAAATAGTAATATAAAAAATAATTTGTTTAGAGAAAAAATATCTCACATCAAATAATTTTCTAAGCTATTAAATATTTTGCTATAAAATAAATCAATAAATAAAAACCAGAAGGAAATTGAGATGAATATTTATCTGATTTCTGATATAGAAAGAATTTTGAAATTGAGTTCTTTAGTGCCAGGTATATATTTCATTTTATTTTATCTTATATCCTAGAACCAAGCAAATGAAACATGCTATAGATGTTAAAGGGAATTTTACTGGCAAAATAAAGAAATAGATGAATTAAATAAGTAATTCATTAATTGTAGCTTGGTTAACTTAAACTCAGTTTTCTAATTTGTTCTTTTATTTGGGTGATAGGCATTCCTTACAGACAATAGACAGATGTTATAGGACAGCCCCTTGAGTCAGAGGGAGAAGGCTGGATGCACCTCGGTCCTTCTCATGCTCTTACAAATGAATTTAAACAGTAGACTCCAGATAAGAATTGCATTGTTTTAAAGTGAATTTATTTTAAAAAATTAAGCATGCACATTTATTTAAAAAGCAAGGACATTCTTATCTCAGTTATTGTATTAATTTTCTGTGATTTTTCTAGTGACTAGTATCATAGAAGTCTTTTATCAGTAACATTCCTTTTTCCTCATGCATACAATTGAGTTTTGTTGGAAAGTCTTATAACCTAGGTTCATTGTTTTTTTTTTTATCTAAGACATTTTGTTTTGCTATCCATATTGAGCTCTTTGATATTATGGTGATCTTAAATAAATTAAAATATTTGGCTACTGTTGTCGACTTCTAATGAGTATACATAACACGTAAAAGTACACTATGGTTATTGGTTACAAGAGGCTCAGTGCATGAAATTTGTGCATGGGAAGGGGGGGGTCCCTCAGCCCAGCCTGCACCCTCTCCAATCCCGACCCCTGGCTCCTAACCACTCACCTACCTGCTTGGCTGATCACTCCTAACCGCCTCTGCCTACTGCCTGATTGCCCCTAACCCCTCTGCCTGCCTGCCTGCCTGATTGCCCCTAACTGTCTCTGCTTGTCAGCCTAATCACCCCTAACTGCCTCTGCCTGCTGGCCTGATAACACCCCACCCCTGACTGCTCCCCTGCTGTTTTGATTGCCCCCCTAACTGCTCCCCTGCCAGCCTGATTGCCTCCTAACTGCTTCCTTGCCTGCCTGATCACCCCTAAATGCCTCTGTCTCACCCCTGCTACTGAGGCTTTGTCTGGAAGGACATCCAGAATGCCGTACAGAAGGTCATTTGGCTGTCCGGTCTAATTAGCACATTATACTTTTATTTATATAGATAGGTTAAATTAGTATAGATAGCTATATGAAAGGTTAAATTTTATTATACATCAAACAATTTAAATAGATGAAGATATGTCTAATTCTGATAAATTGACTATAGTGATAATGAAGAAACACATTTTGAAGATGCATATGAAAAGCTTGAATACACTGGATTTGTGAAAACAAACATAAAATAATATTTTTATTATGTCAGTTTGTATACTAGTAAGATATAAATGTAAGTTGTATACTTCCTAGGAAACCAATTATTTACCATTATTGGAGTTTTTCTATTTTCTTTATACTCATAAAAGCTAATATCTAATATAATAAAAGAGAAACATGCAAATTTGACCGTTACCACCAGCCAATCAGAGCGGCTGTATGCAAATTAATCCAGCCTAGATGGAGGCCAACAGCCATGGAACTAGAGCAACAGCCATGTAACTAGAGCAAACTGTTGCAACTGCCTGCCTAGGCTGGCTGAGCCTCTGCTCACAGCCATGCCCACCAGCCAATCAGAGTGGCTGTATGCAAATTAACCCAGCCAAGTTGGAGGCTGGCAGGGCAGCTCTGCACTGGGAGCCTCCACAGCCGGCCGGCATAGCTGTGCCAGGTGTGTCAGCTCAGTGGGAGGGGGGGTCTGGCCTGGGGCCTCCTCGGGGCATCCAGGAGCAGCTGTCCTGGGTCTGCTGCCTAGCTCCGCCCCCGGGAGCCTCCGAGGAGTATCCAGGAGCACCTATCCCGGGTCACTGCCTGGCTCCACCCCCTGGGGGCCTCCCCAGGGCATGCAGGAGCACGGGGCCTCTGCAGGGCTTGCAGGAGCAGCCATCCTGGATCCACTGCCTGGCTCTGCCCTCGAGGCCTCCACAGGGTGTCAAGGAACACCTGTCCAGGGTCCGCTACCTTCATCCTCCCCCCAGGGGCCTCCATAGGGCGTGTGGGAGCGTCTGTTGCACAGTGCGGAGAATCTGAAGCCAGTTCACTGCCCAGCTCCACCCCGGGTGTGTTTGCTGAGCAGCAGGGCCCCACCGAGGGATTCTGCACCAGCATCCGCCCCTGGCTTGCCACTCAACTCTGTGCTAGGTGTGTCCCCTCAGCGGTGTGGGCCCACCAGGCGTGTGTGATCGTGGGCCCTCCGGTGGGAAACGTCCAGGCATGCACTAATGGCTCTCACCGAGGGCACAGGCTGGGCTGAGGGACCCCCACCCCCACCTACCCAGTGCACAAATTTTTGTGCACTGGGCCCCTAGTATTCAATAATTCAAAATAAATATAAAAGAGCAAAAAAATTGAAACTATTTTCTCTTTAGAAGGAGAAGATATTACTTTATAGTGGGGATGGCTTAAATCCATTTTAATTAAGTATTGAATTTTTATGACAGGTATTTGTTTTATTTAAGTATATTTTAATTAATTTCAAGTAAAAGAAATCAACAGTTCTAGCAGAATGATAAATGGTGACTCACCCTTAACCCTAGATTAAGGGAGATGACAGAGAAGAGTGGGTACTAGGGTGAAGGCAACACCTTTCCCCAAAAGGAGGAGATGACTCTCAGCTTTGTCTGATTATTACTTTGTAAGTATATAGGATCTATGTTGCCAGATTCTCTTCTTCACAGGTGAAGTATAAGCCCAGAGTTTTAAATTAAAAGTAAGCATTGTTAATAATTATTATTCAAAATCATCAAAATAAACACAAAGCTGACTATGTACTTCAAAATATGTCTTTGAGCATCTATTTGACAAATTTATAAGCATTTATGCAGACATTTTTGTTCTCTCCTCACACTCAGAATTTTACCACTATTTACTAATTTTATGAATCTTTATCCAGTTTTTAAATTTGGTACTGAATTTGAATGATATGGATAATGTCCATAGGCAAAAAGAGGTATTTTAAATAAGTGGGGGGAAATCCACAAGAAAAATCAAAATAAAGAAAATGAAGAACTACTGAGTATAATTATAAGTGTGTTATCTTCTGTGGGCTCCTTAACTTCTGTCTAGAGAAAAACCTCATATTTATACCATGGATAAAAATAAACATATATTTGCAATTATAAATACAATTTTGTTAATAACATAAATGTTATGTAATATAAATAAATTCTCTTGTGAAATAAAATTATTCTTGTTTTAAAAATACAATGTTAGAGATATTTTTAGTTTGGGACTAAATAATTGTTGACATCAGAGTATGTATATATTATAATATTTAAAACATACATCATTGTATTTATAACCTTAAAATAAATGACATATACTACTTGAAACAATTTGAATTTCAATAGTTCAAAGATAAACTTATTTATAAAAATGGATATATAAGTAATGTCAAATTTCTCGGTTTTCCCAAAAAATATAATGAGTAATGCATTATTACATTTGGTCTTTAATATGTAAGGATTAGAACTTTCCAATTACCAAGGGGTAAAATCTCTTATAGAAACAAATTCTTATCAGACTTTGCAGAAGAGAATGTTTTTCTCCTCTACTTATTAAAGTCTGTCATATTTTTATATTGCAGTGTCTAATGAAATTTTGTTGCAATGACAGAAATACTCATTTATAAAATAGAGGTCAAAGTTGCATAAACTCATTCTTCCAAATTGCTGTTATAAGTTTGGATAGTTCTTTGAATACACAGAGGAAATATAATGAGAATGAGAACAAAAGGATGTTAAAAATAACCATCAAAGGACTACCTAGTCATCGCCATATATTTTAAAGTTGTTCTCACATTGATGCTGAGTTTTGAAAAGAAATTTCCCACTTTGAGTACATGAATATAATGTAAAATACTTCAATGAAATGTATTATAAGCTAACTCTAGAATTAAAAACAAATTAAGTACTGAGTCTAGATGGTGTGGTTCAGTTGGTTGAGTCTCCTCACATAGAGAGGTCAGTTAGATTCCTCTTCAGGACACATGCCTGGTTGCCTGGTTGCTGGTTAGATCCCCAGTAGGGGGAGCACAGGAGGCGGCAGATATATGATTCTCTCTCATGGATATTTCTCTCTCTCTCTCTCTCTCTCTCTCTCTCTCTCTCTCTCTCTCTCTCTCAAATCAATAATAACACATTAAAAAAATTAAGTACTGAAATTTGTAGCATAAGATCTACCTCATTTTTCAGTAACCAAGGGGAAAATGTATCCATATATATTCTTTTATAGATTTGAATTTCTCATATTGAACCACCAAATAATTATGGTAATGTAAAGTAACTATCATTGTTTCTCATCTTTATATTTAAGAGTGTTTTTTAATGTGAAAACAGTATAAACAAGAATAATACAATTAAAAAGCTATAGATAATAGAAAAATGAAAGAATCAAGCTGTAGCTCACTCCTCTATTTCTAGGGATTACTTGTTGCTCTGGTTGTAAATAAAGCATTTAAAAATAGGTGTATTTTCAATGCAATCTTTGGTATGACTATATTAATATGTATATCTTTATTTCTTATAAATGACATGCTTTAAAAAAGGTCATTTAAGATTTTTGAATTGAGTAGCATTTTTGTGTATTTGAAAATGACATTTTTCTTCTCAACACTAGAATTTATTTAACTTTTTAGCTGTTTTCTATTGAATTTTACTTTGTTCCCTGATGTCTTCATGGATATATACCATAAATGTGCAAGAAAATATTTTTATTTGTGGCCATATACATTACAGAACTTTTCTACTCCTTGAACTATCTTTGATGCGAGTTCATGAATGTTTTCACAATGAACATTTTATGATGTAAATTTATAGTGAGCCTGGCTTTCAAATAACTGGGATAGAGGGAGGTCAAGGAAATTTTACTGTGTCTTATACCCATCGTTCCAAAACCATATCCCAAAGAAACCACAAGCAAAAGACTTTATTTCAATCCCAAATTTAAGGATAGGTATCTACTCTATAAAAGCGAAATAGTAAAATTAACCATTTCTCCAAGACGGGGTAAGCCACGCCCACCAGCCAATCAGAGCGGCTGTATGCAAATTAGCCCAGCCAACATGGCGGCCGCCACTCACAGACCTGAGTAAACGGCAGTTTCCATTGCGGCAGGAGCGAAAGTGAATCTGCGCCCGCTCAGCTCCACTTAAACTGCCTCTAGCGAAACACACCTTTGAAACAATATAACAATCATAGACTCCTCGGGAGCTGAAGGAAAGAGCAGCCCGGGCCTCACCAGTAAAAGTAACAATTGTTTCATTATAGACGCTGCAAGGTGAGGCAGAGAGGAGGCTTCCTTAGTAGTTAGAAGGCCGCCTTAAAGGAACAGTGTATCAATTATAGAAGATAAACCAACGCCAGGCCTTAAAGGAACAGCATCAATTATAGGAGAGAAACTGCAGAACCTGCGTCCAGCCAGCCTTGCTGGGACATTGGGTCAATGGGAGCTGTGGGCAGCCTGAAAGCCCGTCACCCATGCTGGTCAGGCACGCCAGCAGGTGGATATCCCCCGAGGGGTCCCAGACTGAGAGAGGGCACAGGCCGGGCTGTGCATAGAGCGGCTGCAGGGCGGGACAGCGAAGGACCCAGGACCCGTGAAAAGAGGCGGCAGGGTTGGAGGGCACCGGGAAGCGGGTAAGAGGTGGCAGGGGGTCGGCGGCCTGCTTGGCAGCTGTCCAGGCCCTTG
>PVJC01047490.1:0-12885 GCA_004026665.1 Murina feae
TAGATAAAAGTTATCAATAAGGAAATGGAGAGATGAAGTAACTTACAAAGTGTATATATGTGTGTGTGTGTGTGGTAGCACAATGTCTGAAAAATTTTACATTAAGACGTAAAGTATGTGTGTAATTATGCATGATAGAAGTGTGGCATTTTTATTTTCCTGGCATTATATGATCTGAATTTTCTTTCAACAATGAACACAGACTTCATTGAGATAATACACACATGGTGCTTTTGTAATTAAGCACATTTTGAAATATTTTTGAAATAAATATAATTTTAACAAATGTGCTAATGGACTTCACTTGGCAGCGTGATTATAGTGCATACATTGAGGATCATTTAAATTGAACACAGGCTTGGGTGAATGTGAAGTCATTTACGTATTTCCTCCTAATTGTGTGACCTTTGAATGTCTCAGGCGTTGCCATTTATTTGGATCCCAGGTCCGCCATCACTGGAATATAGCTACGTGTACAGTGGAGAAACTCATAAGCATCATTGTTTCCAATTACTAATAAAATTATAATTTTACTAAGATTTCTCTAGGGAACATATTTAGTCTGGCACTTAAATAATTAAATAAATTCAAACAACACTATAAATTGTTTTTATGTAAATCATCTAACAACAAATACTATTTTTTCATAAAGTAATTACTAGGAAATTGTAAAGTGTTTAACTTGTCAAGAGCCTTCAGAATGTATTTGCTAAAATGTTGCTCAGTGAACATCACAAAGCAACTTCCTATTTATAATATTTGAATTATATTTTCCTACAATTTAATTTTCTCCTTCAAACTATTTATTTTCTGTATTGTTAAAATGCAGCAACTCTTTGCATGCATTTGTTGCAATTTTGAATTCTTTTCTATAAATAGTTGATAAATATTTTGGATTTTTGTCTTAAAATTATCAGTGAAGAGCAGGTACCATTAGAATTCCAGTATGGGCATACTATTATGGTTTTGATTTGCATTTCCTTGATTTTGAGCATCTTTTCATATACCTGTTAGTCATTTTTATATCTTCTTTGGAGAAATGGCTACTCAATTCCTTTGCACATTTTTAAATCAGGTTGCTATAGAATTGCAGGAATTTCTTGTTTATTTTGAGCATTAACCCATTGTTGAGTCTGTGGTTTGCAGTAATTTTTCCCACTCTGTAGGTATTTTTGTGCTGTAAAAATTATAAATACATTTAAAGAAATTTGTAAAATGCAAAAGGCATACAAGTATTTATTGCTTGGTTATTATTGTCTGTTTTACATGGTCATTTCAGAATGTTGATGAAGCCTCACTCCAGTTTTTAACAGATAATGCCCTTGTCATCTATTCTTTTCATCTTTCTTATTCTATCCTTTAAGATAGAGGTTCTCAAACTTGAGCATGCCTCATTCCACAGAGGCCTTGTTATAACAAACATGGATTTCTGAGACACATTCCCAGAGTTTCTGTTTCAGGAGGCAGGTGATGCTGGTATTACCAATCTGAAACCCATACTTTGAAAACCATTGCTTGAAAAAAAAAATTATTCCATTTACCAAAATTACTTGAATCCAGGACTTGGCCTACCTCATCACTGTTTCATTCTCTCATCCCAAATGGCATTTTTTGCTTCTTGACCCTCAAGCCCCAAAAACCATGTGTGGAGCTCCCTGGCATAGAACACTGCTCCCAGTCACCGGGAAGGGCCAAATTCAGCTTTTCTGCACATTTTCCTTTGTCTCCTTCCCCACAACTTTTGAAACCTTCTCTCTGCTTTGGGATTTACAAAACTCATCCTAGTCCTTTTTGCTAAGATTAAGCTTTTCTCATTACACTACATTGACTCCTTTCCAGGTGATATTCAGTGCTCCTCTGGCTAGCACTTTGGACTCCCTCATGGGCCCTCCGCATCCCAGCCTTGGATCACTTGGTGAGCCTTCTGCTCACAGACTGCAGAGTGCTGCTGGAGAGCATGTGGCTCCAGGCAGCTGGTGCCCTGGTGGAGCCTGCTGTACAACAGCCACTTGGCCCGGTTCTCCGCTGCACACTCCTTTCCTTCACCCCTCATTGGTTCCCGGATTATTGTCCACAGAAACTTTTCAGGCTTTATTTTAGTTCATTAAGCCTCAGTCCCATCAGCGCTCTCATCTTTGATTTACCACATTAAAGGTTCCTACCTTGCACTGTATAACAAAAGGGGCCTAAAGTGATTACCTTGTTATTACTGAGAAAGACAAATTTTGATAACTGCCTAAATTAGATATCCTTCTACCAAAAGTTCTGCCTGATGTTTCAAACAAATGTCGCACGGCTCTTGGCTCTCATCTGTGTCCACTCTTAAGGGGACTTGTTTGTCTTCTCTCTTTACTGCCTTTCCATTTAACCGTCATTGCCCTCTCTGGATGATCTCTCTCCCCACACTTGGACTTTTGTGCTTCTGTTTTGAAAGCTGCCTCAATTTTCTCCATGAAAGTACAATTTTTATTTCAATTTTCTTTTAATAATATGATTCTACTCATGCTATCAATCAGGTTCTTTGAATGGATGGCCTTACTCAATTCATGAATGCCCTCCTGAACATCTTTCCTCCTTAATTGTGGACAGGTGGACGGGAACACAAGCACTCCATGAAACCACTTTCTGCGAGTCATGGCCAACTTCATCTCTCGCATCTCTTTCTCCGCCACTGAAATGCCTGTTCTCAGTGTTAATTCTCCATGATTTTTTTCTGCTGTAATCATATCTATTTACCTTTCCACTCCTTTAAAAAATACTATTTTCTTTACCAATCTGAACCATTAATGTTGAAATAAGAAACATCTAAACCTGTAGAGGATTTTTATGAGTTTGAGTCAAACTGACCACATATGCCAGGGAGCAAGATCCCAAAGGTTCCAGGAAATGACAGTTTTAAAGCTTCTTTTATGCACTTGAAATTAATGAGGGAGTATAAGGAAGATTCTGAAACTGGAACAGTCAGAATTCTTGCTACCTGTCACTATCAGAACCAATAAGTAGAAATAAGGATTGAATCTTTATTGGTGCTTTATTCAGATGGTTGGTGAGCAGAGAAGACGGAGGGTTATGTGCCCTGAAAAGACTGCCTTACATCTCATCTCAGACTGTCCCTTTTATAAGGAGAAGAAAAGTGTAGGTAAAGGGTTTAGAATTTAGGAGAAGTGTTTGGAATTCAAGGAAAAAGGTTAATCAGCTAACTTGTTGGTTTTCCAAGCATCCCTTCATCTGCTGATGGATGGTTCTTTATCTGCATCCTGGGCAGTCGGTGTACATTCTCTCCCTGGAGCACAGTGGTTCAGAGGCTGTCTTGGTCACTTGCAGTCCAGGGGCACAAAGGTCAAATTGCTTGCCAGTCTCCTGAAGTCAGGGCAGATCAAGTCACACAGTCCAAGCCCTGGGTCAATAGCTTTCTACATATGCTAATTACCAATTACCAAGCCTATTAACTAGATAAGTAAAGCTATTTTTAAAAATTTTTATTTATTTTTTTACTTCTTGAGTTCCCCATCAATTCCTTAGGGGTGGGAGAAAGCAAGGTGAGGTTTGGACTATAGAATGATTAAGATTATGTACTCTCTTGAGTGTGGTCATGCTTTAGAAAGAGAGATCTGAGAGAGAGCATTTCTTTATTTTTTTAAAAATTGAATTAATTGGGGTGACATTGGATAATAAAATAATATAGGTTTCAGGCATACAACTCTACAATACATCATCTGTATTGTGTGTTTACCACCCAGGTCAAGTCTCCAAAAATGTGTTAACCTAGATGAGTTGGGGGTGGCAGGAATGGCACCAGGTGTTAGACCCGTGGGGTCAGACTGTACCTGGGTTCAGCTACCTCTGTACTTGAATTCTGGCTAGGAAACAATTCAGAGCCAAGACTCTACCTGTAAGAACATTTATTTTAGAAAACCACAGAGGTAGAAGAAGTAATTTGTGGAAGAAATGGGCCTAGGAGACAAGTTATAGAGGCAAAGAAAGGGCCCTTGGAGCTTAGAAGTGAGAAAGGTAAAGGTGAGATGAGGAGAGGGAGAGGGAGGGAAAGGTGTGGGTGTGCTCCTTTGAGGGAGAGTGAGCTGGGTCCTTTTCCTTGGGGATTTTAAGGATGGGGATTTTAGGGAAGGTCTCAATAGAATATTCAGCAGCTTTCCAGGTATGTCTTTTCAGGGTGTAGGTTTCCACTGATTGATTGGTTAGCACCAAGGCTGGGGGTTATTATTCAATGCAGCTGGTCCTAAGGTCAGCCTTGGTCATGGTGTTGCTTGTCTGGTTTTGCTGCTTTTTTAAGCCCTGAGCTGAAATGCAACTGAGATCTAGATATTATCTCTAGGGAGGAAAGGCCACGGGTCCAAACTGCATGGCCAGTGATATGCTAGGGGAGGAAATTCACCTTGGGGGTGAGATCCCACCCTGTGACTGTCCTTTGCTAGTCATCCAGGGATTTCTGGCCTGGTGACCTTCTGTACCTGGCTCATCATCCTGGCTCTGCATAACTGCCAACCACAGATGCACCACAGAAACAACAATAGGGCTTGCTTAAGGCAGTGATAAGCCTTTTACTAAAGATGTTGTAGGCCCATGGCATGAATACCCACCATGCCTTGCCCAGTTAGGAATTAATGATTTGTAACCCCTTTTTCCTTCACAGTCCCACTCCTTAACGGGTCTAGTATCTTATTGGATTTTTCCTTCAAATATGTCGAAGTGTTGTTTCTTCCTACCGAAGAGTTCCTCTTCTTATCTCTGCTCCCCTTTTCTTTCAGAAGCAGCGCCATTCACAGGGTCAACATCGTGACTGGCTTTGCGACCCTTTGCTGACTTGGGCCTTCCCTAGGCTACCAATCATCAGACTTCCTTAGTGTTTGGAATCATTCAGTCTTCCTTTTCCAACATTACTGTCCAAGCTTTCATGAGCTCGTGTCAGGTTTTCGCTAATGGTCACCTAACAAGAGACACAGTGCGTCTTTGTTTAGATTTCCTTTCATGCTGCTTGTATCAGGTCATTGCATTTAAAAAAAAATCTATAATGACTCCTTGTTTCTCTTGGTGATTGGGTCCATCAGCCTTTGGTTGAAGCAGGTATCAACTGACCCTTGATTGTTTGCCAAGTGTCCTGCACTCTCCCTTGTTCCTCGGCCCCCAAAAGCTGCACCTGTGGTCAGGATGATTCGCTTACCAGTCCCCTGTGCTTATGTCTCACTTTCACTGCCTCACCTTCAACTGCCTCCTTTCTCCCTTTCATTTTACTTTACTTTGATGATCAAATGCCTGTGCTTCTTATAAAATGGATACTTCTTTCTCCTAAAAGCCTTTCCTTACTACTGCAGCTATTGCCATTGTTCCTCTACTCCACTTCTATACCTCTTATAGCCCAGCATTTAATTATATACTCAACCTAACTCTTTTTAGAGATTTCACGTATGTGTATCAATTTCTCAGTGATATGATAAATACCATATTCCTGAATCCTTTTCATTGCAAGCAGGCATTGAATTGAATACTCTATGGCTTGTTCAGTCGGGCCAGGGCTCCTACTCCTGTGCTGCATAACAAAAGGGGCCTAAAATGGGTTACCTTGTTATTATTTAGAAACACAGAAGGCTTACTTTCCTACTCGCTTTAGATTTTATGCATGTACACATTTGCTTGACTGACTTTTAAGCTACAAAGTACTAGCTAATCATTATTCTTAGTGCTTAGCTTAACACTATAATATAGATCAGCATTGTTATTATCAGAAACTAAGCGAAAAGAACTGAACAACTTGCCTTGAGGCAAGTAAATTTGCACCTTAGATTTTGTGGACTCTTTCTTTTTAAAATAAAGCTGCTGTCTAATTCCTTAGTCTTTCACTTCAGCACCCCGGGCATTGTCAGACCTTCATGATCATGTCACAGCACAAACTTTCTTCACTACATTCTAAGGATGTAGGTGATATTTTAAATTATTACCTCAAAAAAACCTACAAAGAAAAACGTTGTTTAAAATAGCATATACCATTAATAAGGTAGTTGGTAATTTTATTCAAATAAAAGTACTCTAGCCTGAAGATGTGTGAAGACCCAAAATACTACTCAAGATACAAGCCATGCGTGTTTTGAAATTTTCAAAAAATAACTTTTGTAGAATAAATATTTTTAAGAGGCAAGAGATAGTACATTGTTAACAAAGGTGGAATAAAATAAAATTAAATATGATAATTTTTTTCTGATATATAAGGCAGTTCTGTTTATTAATGCCAATGACCAGGGCGTGTTTTATTCTTGTTAAAACGATCAGTGGCCTAGGGATATAGTGTTTCTCCCTCTCACCCCCCCACCCCTGGTATGTTCTAGATTTAAAAATACATAGAAAAGATACTTCTGGAAAGATCTGAAATCCTGCCACCAACCTGTCATGGCCACTGGATGTCACTAAGACCAATAACATGGATATGAGCCAAAATGCTCATAAAATGTTTAAATGCTAGAATTTCAATTTAATTCAAATTTATTTTATTCTCCAAAATGGAACGTTCAAACTCTCATAAGGTACAATTGACTTACAGAGGGGGCAGCGGGAAGACTAGTATTATAGTATAAAGGGAGTGCGGAAGGAATGAATGTCCAGATTTCCCAGACAACAGTAGGAATGAGGTTCTTGCGATGTCTCAGAAAATTAATTTTCTAAGATTGTCACGGAAGAATGAGATAAAGAAGAAGGTTTTATTGGTGTGGAGTTACATTTCTTGGGTTCTAAGGTCCCCTGCCCCATAAGAACAGTCCTGCAAAAGGTGCAGCTCTGAATCCAGGAGAGCAAGAAACAGTGTCGGCATCCAGAACTTCCATTTCATGTTGCAGCCGGGTGTAGCTCAGCATCCAAGCTAATTCAAGTCTATTTTTTCATGTATGGAGTCCAGCATGTGTCCTGTGGGCACAGCGGAGCACATCCCCCTGCCACGGGTGAGCCAGGAACCCAAGCGCAAGCAGGATAGAGAGAGAGCTCACTTTTTTTTGTTTGGAAGGAAACCTGAATATTTAATGCAGTGGCCATGCCCATCCTGGCAACCAATTTGTTCCCAGATGTGACTGGCAGACAGGTAGACCCCTTTCTGCGTCACTCAGACATTTCCTGAGCATGCATCTACACTGCCTCTGTCCACTCTCTTCTCCCATAGATCAGCAGGGAACAGACTTGGAGACTGTTAAATGCAGCCTTTTTTGCAAAGCTGTATAAATGGCATGTCTATATCTAGTCTTCCCTTTTCTCCTTTCCTGTTAAACAACCCCAGGTTATTACATGAGTATCAGGATTACAAAATAATGTAGCGAATGAAAAAGGAAGAGATAGATTATGAGAAATTTCAACATGACCCCAACAGGTAGGTATAACTCTATTAGGGAAATCATTTATCTTAATCGGTGCAGATACCATTAACAGAGCATCCAAGTCATCCTGCCAGATATAAATGAAGAAGCTAGATATAAATTGTAATGTTTATCACTTATCTGGGTTCTGTTTTTTTTAAACAAGTTTACACCCCTTTCACTCAAAGTGTCTGTTAGGGGTTGAATGATGTCTCCACCTAGAATTCTAACCTCCAATACCTCAGAATGAGATGTTATTTGAAGACTAGAGACCTGGTGCAGGAAATTCGTGCAAGGGGCTCAGCCCCCACTGCCACAGTGGCTGCCTCTACCCTCGCTGCTGCAGCTTTGTCCAGAAGATTGTCCGGAAGGACATCTGATCTAATTAGCGTATTATGCTTTTATTATTATAGATTAGGCTCCCAGTGCACCAAGATTTATGCATGGGGGGTGGGTCCCTTAGCCCGACCTGCACCCTCTCCAATCTGGGAGCCCTCAGGGGATCCCTCTCCAATCCAGGAGTTTCTATCTGTCTTTGCAATCATATGAGCAAATTGTCTGAGACTCCCAGTTTGGTTTGTTGCTCACAGAATAATAGAGGCATTTTTCTTTCTTTGTTTCATTGGTGGAGATTTCCTGGAAGTCTTAGAATATCTTCCCTTTAGTTTTTCCTAGACACTCTGATTTTACTTATCTCTCACCTTTGCTTCCCCTCCATCCCCCACCACAGCAGTAACTTGCGCCAGGCTCACTTTGCTCTAGTGTCTAGATTGGTCTGCTACCAGAACTACAATTCCCAGCATTCCCAGTGCTCCCTGGGCTCTGGGATTCTGCTTCCTGTCCTGGGACTGCCACTAGAACTACTATTCCCAGAATTCCTGTGCTCCTGGTTTTCCCTTCCTGCTCTGTTTCCATCCCATGGCCTCCCACTCTGCCAAGTCCTCCAAGCCACCAGCTCTCCCTCTCTGCTCTCCGTCTGGCAGTTTGGGAAGTCAAGTTCCCCAAGCCTCTCCACTCTCCGCTGGCTCTCCTGCTTTGCTCTCCACCCAGCGCCTGTGTATGCAAATTAACCTGCCATCTTTGTTGGGTTAATTTGCATACTCACTCCTGATTGGCTGGTGAGTATAATGGAGGGATGGTCAATTGACATGTTTCTCTTTTATTATATAGGATTATATAGGACAGGGTTTTTAAAGAGTTATAATAAGGTTATTAGGAGGACCTTAATCCAATGTGTCTGGTGTGAGCATAAAAAGGAAAAAATTGGCCCAGAGAGATGCATCGAGGGGAGAAGATGAATGCACACGAGGAGAAGACAGGAGAATAAGCCAGGGAGAGGGAGTCCTGAGGCAGATCTTTTCCTCACAGCCCTCAGAAAAAACCATTTACTTTTCTTCATAATCTTATGAAGAAGGTACTTATCAAGACAAAGCTCAAGAGATAAATGAATTATAAAAGGAAAACTTTATCTGAATCTAAAATCCATTCTCTTTTTATGTCCAAAATACCTAAATATTATTCTTTACTATTAGACTTAAAAGAAACATCTACATTTTTATAAATAATTAACATTTTTATAATAATTTATAAACATTTATAATAATTAACAATGCAACACTAAATAATGTTTACTGTGTTGCTAATTTTAATAAGAATGTAAACTATAAATAGTAAATCTAAAACATGTCATATACCAAATATAAATTTTATTGTCCAAAGAAAGTCTCAGAAATTTATACCACATACAACATATTTTCTAAATGTTTGCAATAGTTAATTATTTAGATTAGTGAAATTTTGATAGATGTAATATTGTGAAAATGGTGGAAGACTTTAAAACTAAGTACATAACAATGCGGAAATTAGTTGATAGTTGTTAATGTAATCATGTTTTTTATTCTCTGAGCATGTCAGAGTCTTGTTTTGGAGTGGGGAAGAACAAAATGTTGCACTATCATAAGATATATAAATCCACTATTATTTTTTCTAATAATATAGGTTAAAAATTTCCATACAAACTTATATATTAACAATAATGAATAAATATTCCTGGGTTTTGTGAGTTCCAATAAAAAAAATAAACTTGCTTCTAATTACCAGAATTATACATACTAAGAAAAAAGATTTATATGGTAACAGAAAATGCAAACAGTTCTGCCTTTGCAATTTCACTGTTACTAATGCTGAGGCCAACTAGCAAAGTTCATGCCAATACCCAATCCACATGTGAAACTTTTCTTGCAATTATTGCAAATTTGAAAGCATCTGTGAGCTCTTCCTTTTAACCTTTGGCTAAAAAGTGGAATTAACAGTGGACTTGGGCACATTAGTTGATGTGCTCATATATGTATACTAGAGACCCGGTGCATGGATTTCTGCACATTGAAAGGAAATTAATTAGAAGGTGGTTGGCAGGGCGGGACTGGGCTAGATGGGCCAGACACACCCTGGAAGCAACCTCTCGTGGTCCCTCCATGGCTGGCTGCACCAGGGGTCCCTTAGCCTGGCCTGTGGAGATTGGGCCGAAACAGGCAGTTTGACATCCGCTGAGGAGTCACAGAGTGCCGGAGAGCACTCTGTAAAGTTGCTGTTGCTAGGCAGCTCTTGCATGGTAGTCAGTGCGTGTCCTATCTACCAGCTGGATGCCTGGTTGGCCAGTCACCTAGCCTTTTATATTAAGGTGACCAGATGTGCTGCTTTTGGTGGGACAGTCCCAATTTTTAACAATTTGTCCCGTGTCCCACGGCGTTTTAAAAAAGTCCTGATTTTTGGAAAGAGACATATATACTACTCTTTGTAATATTTTAAGTAAAAAAAACCAACCAAACAAACAAACAAAAAACCTCCCCGGTCAATGTTACCAATGTACCAATGTTAAAATCTGGCCACCTTATTTTATATATAAATACAAAAAGATTATATATATATATAAAATCTTTTTGCATTTATTTAAAATTTTCAGTAACAGTTAAAAATCCTATGTGGGAGATGGATACTTTTGCTTGGGAATTTTCAAAATTATTTTCCTGGTCAGTTTTTTTTTTTTTTTTTCACCAGCAGGGTTATCTTCTATCTTCATAGGCTGATTTGATATTATTCTTTAAAAAATTGTTTTTATTGATTTCAGAGAGGAAAGGAGAGGGAGAGAGAGAGATAGAAACATCCATGATGAGAGAGGATCAATGATTGGCTGCCTCCTGCATGCCCCACACTGGGAATTTAGCCTGCAACTTGGACATGTGTCCTGACCAGGAATCTAACTGTGACCTCCTGGCTCATAGGTCAATGCTCAACCACCGAGTGACACTGGCCAGGCATGTTATTATTCATTTTTAACAAGTTTATATTTTACTAATAACTATTATTGGTAGATGCCTACTGGTAGCTTTTCACTTTCGTATTTTAAATAAAGATAAAATAGAAATCATGTCTTTAAAACTTTGTCCAGTTCCACAGTATATTTCAGAATATATATATATAATATTATGCAATATATATTCCAATAGAGTGTAGTTAACTATATATTTTAGTATTTTTCTAAAGCTGCAGATTTTAGAATCTGAAGAGTTATTTGATTTTGATTGGGCAGCAAAAAGTAAAGTCCTCACAGATTCAACAGAAGAAAAATCTTACATGAGTTTTGAGTACCATTAGTGATTATTTGATTTTAATTCACAAGAATCAAGAAAAAGCCTCATATCTTGGGATTTTTAAATAAAGTTCAAAACATAAAAGATATAATTTTTCTAATAAATATAAAATATATCTTTGTAAGCACTCCAGAATGTAATCTACAGATCTAGGAAAAGCAGACTTAGAGATTTTGAATAATAGGTTAGGTGGAATAGTTAGCTATTGTCAAGTGTTGTGGTCTTTCCCCCCCCCCCCCCCGCCCAGAGCATTAGAGAGGCAACACTGCTATAGAACTAGTCAAATAAATTATGAGAAGCCAGCAAAAAGAAGAGCATAACTAGACACCCTACTGCCTATATAATAAAAGGGTAATATGCAAATTGACCCTAACAGCAGAACAAATGGGAATGACTGGTCACTATGACACACACTGACCACCAGGAGGCAGACACTCAATGCAGGAGCTGCCCCCTGATGGTCAGTGTGCTTCCACAGGGGGAGCTCTGCTCAGCCACAAGCCAGGCTGAAGGCTACCAGTACAGCGGTGGTGGTGGGAGCCTCTCCCATCTCCTATGCAGCACTAAGGATGTCCGACTGCAGCTTAGGCGTACTCCCCACTGGCAAGTGGACATCCCCTGAGGGCTCCCAGGCTTCCAGAAGGATGTCTGACTGTCAGCAGGTGGACATCCCCCGAGGGGTCCCAGACTGCGAGAGGATACAGGCCAGGCTGAGGCACCCCCTTGAGTGCGCAAATTTTTGTGCACCGGGCCTCTAGTATGTAAATATGAAAGCTAGAAGGTGTCTTTTTTTAGGTATAGATACACTTAGATACCTAAATACTTATCTTAGTATTACAACTGTCTACAGTATTCACTATAGTCACATGGTGTACAGGCTTGTCATCTAGGAGCAAGGGCTATATCATATGGCCTAGATGTGTACTAGGCTAACCTCTAGGTTTGCGTACGTGCACTCTATGATCTCACAATGAGAAAATCGCATATGACATATTTCTCAGAGCTATCCCCATGTTAAGTGATGCATGGCTTATCATAGCTAACTGCCTTTAGCCTACAGTCCCCCAGCCCTCGCTTTTCATTCAAATTAAAACACACACATACACATCTAAGCTGGCCAAGAGAACGGAAGGAAAGGGAAACAAAGAAAATAGTTTGGAAAGAGAGAATAATATATTTGTTGGGGAAAACAGAGTCTCCTTTAGAAGTTTTGGGTTCTTTTCTCCCTTTAATTGACTTTTGTGTGCCAAAGCGTTCTTATCTGTAAAATAAGCACATTGGACAAAGTAATTGTTAAGATTGATTCCAACACTAATTTCTATGAATTTTTAAAATGGATAATTGAAGAAATAAATTCCCAACATCTGAAATAAAGGAAATGGCATTAAACAAATAAATTTGTAAGTCAGGTAGTTACTACCATAATTATATCCATAAGTTTATTTCTCTATCAGGTCAGATATAAAACCTGTGAATTTGAATATTTATAAAATCAAATAGAGAAAAATTCCACTCCACAACTTTTTAATAGCAGCATTTTTATTATTTCCTGATATGGTCCATTTGTTCTACAAGTATCTTTGGAACTTGTGTGTTTTTGTAAGGCACAGTTTATATATTCATAAAGCTTTGTATCTAGTGAAGTGTGCTTACATTTATTTTAAAAATGATTGGAACAATGAGAGACCATCTTGAGATTTAAAACAAATAAGGATAGTCATTTTGAAACTCTACTATATTAATTTCAGATAGGTATAATTTTTATTTGCAAAGATAAACTAAATAAATTAACCAAGGGTCACTAGTGAATATATTTAAATTCGTCTTAAATTTTTATGGTTTTAATGAAAGTCTACATATTATCTAATACTGTATTTTATATTTTA
>PVJC01047491.1:0-13113 GCA_004026665.1 Murina feae
GCCGACTTTCCCAGGCACAAGGGAGCGGACCTGGGAGTTACACCAGCAAACAGCGGGTGGGTTGCAGGAGGTCACCTTCCTCAGGGGAAGGCAGGGGTCCGCCGAGCAGATCACCTCACCAGTACTGACCAGGCCATTCCAGATTTCACTCCTGGCAGAGGCTCACGCCAACATGAAGTTAGGAATTGTCTTGGTTTGGTGACGTGGAGCTCAGCGTAAGTGACTCCATTTGGGGCCTGTTGTCTCTTTAACAAAATGAAGGGCTTTTATTTGGGCAAGACATGTTTACACGTAAGACTCGTGGAATTAGACATTTAGAGCAGGCAGGAGACTTTCATGTGATTTCATTCTAACCTCTCCCTTTCAGGAGGGCAGTGAAGGCCGCGGGAGGGCAGTCATTCAACCAGATCGGTGTAGGACAGGCATAGACTCCCGTGGGCTGCTGACTCCTGCTGCAGGGTCCTCCCCACTTTGGAGGCGTGGGGTGGGTGTAAACTTGGGGTGTATAAACTCCCTTTATTCCCCTGGGTCACAGGGGGTGATGTGGGTGCCACTAGTGAGCACTGACTTCTCCATCCATTGACCAAGCTTAGCTGGGTCTCCTCAGTCCTGCTGCTGCTACTTCTGCCATTACTTCCAGTGATGCCTGTTCCTAAGGCTTTTTTTTTTTTTTTTTTTTTTTAAGGCATGGGCTGTTTTGAATAAAGGAATAAATATATGAAGATGTGAATAGCACTGACTTGTGTTTTACCGGATCATGCTGTTTCTCCTGCCCATCTGTTTCATTCACATTCTCGGGGTTACTGTTTCACTGAGGTGAGGAAGGCGGTGTTGGAAGAGTGGAGACCGGTTCAGGTGACACTGCTCCTCATCAGGACTCTCTCTCCTCCCCGCTTTTATTGAATTTATGGGGGTGGCAGCCAGGGCTCTCTTGGCTGACCCTCTCCGCTTCTCTCCACACCACGATGGGTTAGGGTGCCAACTTCCTCTCGTTTTACTTATGGGAAGGCTTCCGGGAGCTTGGTATCTGGAGAATGGAAATAAACACCTTCATTCTTCTTCCAAATAAAAGTGTCTATGAGTTAAAGACTAACATGCGTGTTCTGTAGCAGCAGTGGGACGTGACTTTGGGGCACTCTTGATATCTTTCCTCAGTCTTAAGATTTCTACTTTCATTTTCGAAGGGTTCACTTGGTTAGTTAGGTAAGCTATTTTGGGAAACGGCTTTTTATTTTTTATTTTTTGTTGTTTGTTTTTGGGGCTGTGGTTTACCAACCATTGTGAAGGGCTTAGAACTGGCGGAGAGCAAGGTTCTATCTTGCAATCTTTCATTTTCTTTCTATGTATTTATTTAAAAATAATTTTATTGATTTCAGAGAGGAAGGGAAAAGGAGAGAGAAATATCAATGATGAGAGAGAATCATTGATCAGCTGCCTTCTGCATGCCCCCCACTGGGGATCGAGCCCTGAAACCCAGGCATGGGCCCTCACCGGAAATCAAACTGGAAAAATAGTTCTGTACTAATAGGCAGTACATTTTGTGAGGTATTGTTCAGCCATATATTGAAATATGTCATGTAGGACCAGGAATAGGAAGTCCAGACAGTTCTATTGTAAAGGTAGGAACTGAGTGCATGATGAAATGGACGGTAGTAAACACTTTGGGACAGTTGGGACATTTAATCTTTAATCTAAATGGAATTTACCTGTGTGAATGGTGTGAGGCATATCTCATTTTTCCCTAAGTAGACAGCCAACTGTCCCAAAGTGTTTACTACCACCCATTTCATCATACACTCAGTTCCTACCTTTACAATTCCTACCTTCTAGGACTTTATCCCTCAGAAATACTTGCCTGCTTGAGTAAAGGAGGGTGTTGCTATAAACGAGCTGATATGGAGAATATCCATGATATATTTAAGTAATGAAAGCAACGTGCAGAACAGTAGGTATTGTATGATCTCATTTTTTTTTTTTTAATATATTTTATTGATTTTTTACAGAGAGGAAGGGAGAGGGATAGAGAGTTAGAAACACCGATGAGAGAGAAACATCGATCAGCCACCTCCTGCACACCTCCCACTGGGGATGTGCCTGCAACCAAGGTACATGCCCTTGACCGGAATCGAACCCGGGACCCTTCAGTCCGCAGGCCGACGCTCTATCCACTGAGCCAAACCGGTCAGGGCAGTATGATCTCATTTTTTGAAAAATATGTCTGGAAGGATATAGTCCCAGTTGTAGATGGTTGCTGCCTTTTGGAGAGTGGGATTAGAAAGGGAATGGTAGCATGGAGGATTTCATCAATAGAAGCCTTTAAACATTTAAATTTTGAAGTAAGTTTAAACTTGCAGAAAAAGTACTAAAATAATAAACCTCTTTTAAAAAAATATATTTTATTGATTTTTTTACAGAGAGAAAGGGAGAGGGATAGAGAGTTAGAAACATCGATGAGAGAGAAACATCGATCAGTTGCCTCCTGCACACCCCCTATTGGGGATGCGCCCGCAACCAAGGTACATGCCCTTGACTGGAATCGAACCTGGGACCTTTCAGTTTGCAGGCTGATGCTCTATCCACCAAGGCAAACCAGTTAGGGCTAAAATAATAAACCTCTTATTTTTAAGAATAATAAGTATGTAATACTAAAAAAAAAAAAAAAGATGCCTTGGCCAGTTAGAGCATTGGCCTGTGGACCGAAGGGTCTCAAGTTCAATTCGCAATAAAAAGGCACCAAAAAAAGAGCAATACTTAAGCATGCATATGATAAAAAATGACGTAAGTGGCCTTCTACCATCTCATGAGTCTTCTGGGTCCTTCTCTCTGCCTGAAACTCAACCCTGTTTCTCCCAGAGACTCCTGAGTCTTTTCCCTCCGTGGCTGTGGATATTCCCAGTTCCTCTCTCAAGTTTACAACCCAAAGGGTCCACAGTGCAGAGCAGAACAAGAGGCTTTGTAGGTAGGGAATTTACGCTCCCTGGAAATTATAAAGACAACCACACAAAAAAGGGTTCGCTATTACCAATGATTACCTTCTCTTTTCTCACTGACATAGCAGCTCTTCCTGTTGTACAGTGGCATTTGGAAGGGCTGGGAGAAGGCAGTCGTTTCCGAGACCCGCCAGGTCACTGCCTGAGGGGGTGGGGGGAGGGGGTGGTCACCGTAGTTCTGGGTTCCGGTGTCTCAGAGCAGGAGACTGGAGCCTTTTTAACAGCTGTTTATGGATGCTCAGAACCTGAGGTCTTGTCTCCTTCTGCCCAAACACACGTGAAAATTCAGGAAATCAACTTAGTGCTTTACAAGGTACAGACCGGATGCTGGCTTTTCCTCGTCAGCTCCTTTTCCTGATGGTTGAGAAGCATTGGAAAACTATGACCTGTTTTGGGAGAAGTTTGCCAAACAGTCTGCAGATAACACGTGTCAAGTGCCCTTGGATTACAGGCAGTACTTCAGGCGAGTGATTGAAGGAATAATGACTTCGGCATTTTCCCTACTTTTAAGAGGACTTTCTTCACGTCTTAGCTTAGCCTTCTTGGGCCAAGGCCAGGCCACGGACATCCGTGGATAAATGATTTGCTGTGGGGAAAAGGCCTAGTGTGTTTCCTATGCATGGGCTGGGTTTTGAGGTTTAAAATGTTTTGCTTCTATAAACATCATAATCCCATCTCACAAACAGATACTTGAAGAGAATTTTTACTTAAAGGAATAAGTGCTCTGTGATCCTAAGGAAGATATCTCAGCAGTTTTCCCCTCTGGGGTTTGGAAAAGTCTAGAACAGATAATAGAGAAACAGTAGCTGACAGCGAGCTCCAGGCACACACCTTCATCTTTGCTCAGTTGATCTGTACAGCAGATCCATGAAGTAGGCAGTTATCCCCTTTTTATTCGTGGGCAGCTGAGGCACAGGGCAGTTGACTCCCCTTGGCGAAGGGCAGAATAAGAACTCACAGGCCGTTTAGCGGGGGACAAATCTACTGCCCTTCTCAGTCATAGTGTCCTTCCTACTCCTAAAAACTGAAAACCCTACTCAAAACTGAAATCTCCCTGTTGCTTGCTCCTCAGATGACTTGCCCGTTCTCCATATCTGGACTGATGGTCACTTTGGGAAGACCTGAACTTGACCAGTGGGTTATGATCCCTGGTGTTGCTGTCCTCACAGAAACCAAAATTGCCTCCCCAAGGGCAGCTCTTTGCGACAGAGGCTGTGACTTTGGACTTTGTGGAAGATCGGTATTTCCAGTGTGTCACAATGCTCTTCCTTTTCGAAACAGAATTTATCATTCAGTGGAAAAGAGGAACATTTAATGCTGACTTTTGTCTCTAATTTGCATACCTGTACCCCCTTTTTATTTTTTTAAATCCTCACCCTAGGACATGCTTAGAGAGAAGGGAGAGAGAGAGAGAGAGAGACAGACAGACAGACAGACATCAATGTGAAAGAGAAATAACCATGTGAGTGAGACAGAAACAACCATTGGCTGCCCTGCACACCAACCAGGGATCTAACCTGCAATGCAGGCATGTGCCCCGACCGGGAATCAAACCGGCAAACCTTTGGGTGCACAGGAGGATGCTCAGCCGACCGACCCCCTCCGGCCTGGCACCCTTTTCTTATCTCAGCCCCAAACTACTGTCCAAATGCCTGAAGACTGTTCTGTGTGGATGTCCAATCCCATCCCACCTTGTTCCCAGCTGAGCTCGTCTTCTTTCCTTCTTACCTCTAAAAAGCAGCCCCCTTTCCAACTTCCTCCTTCTGCTAGTGCCACCCTTCTTCTTCCAGTCACCCCTTGGTGAGTCATCCTTGACGCCCTTTTCACCCTTGTGCTCTGTGTCCAAGTTCTTCTTTATGTGTGTGTGTGTGTGTGTGTGTGTGTGTGTGTGTGTATATATATATATATATATATATATATATATATATATATGAAATATTTAAATAGACTTGAGCAGTTTTAGATTTACAGTAAAATTAAGGGGAAGTACAGGGAGGGGAGATCTTATATACTAACTGTGTCCCTCCACCATTATCAGCCTCAGCATTAGAGTAGTACATATATTACTACAACCAGTGAACCCACGTTGACATATCATCATCATCCAAAGTCCACACTTCACATCACAGTAAGGTTCACTCATTGTGTTGTATACTCTATGGGTTTTGACAAATGTATGACGAGTCCACCACTGTAATATCGCACAGAGTAGTCTCACTGTCTCCCAGATTACTTGCAGTATTACTTCCTTGCAATTGTCTGCAACACAGGCACTCTACTCCTGGAGCCCTGGGCCCCTTGATCGATCGCCTGAAAGTGGTATTGCTTCTTAATCACCGAGGCTTGTTCTAACACAAGCCTCGAAGCCTCATTAAACCCTCCCTCTTCCACGAAACCCGTCCCTCTCCGTTCTCCTTATTTCCTTTGACATATACAGGGAGCTTTGCATTACAAGTGAATGCTTCATCTCTGCATCTAGACATCTTTAGGTCTTAGAACTCAGAGAGTTAAAACAGTACCCCTCCTAGGACCAAAGCTAGAATGATGACTTATTGAATTGACTTGTCATTATTGTCTAGTTATTCATTAGTTACCCTTTATAGCTAAAGAACCTAAACAGTTCTTTTTAGTTATTATTATTTTAAAACAGTTCTTTAAAAAATATTTTTATTGATTTCAGAGAGAAAAAGAGAGGGGGAGAGAGATAGAAACATCAAAGATGAGAATAATTGGTCGGCTGCCTCCTGCACACTCACTACTGGGGATCGAGCCTGCAACCCCATCATGTGCCCTGACCAAGAATCGAATTGTGACCTCCTGGTTCATAGGTTGATGCTCAACCACTGAGCCACATCAACAGGCCTAAACAGTTCTTTACTGCACTTTCTCCAGTATTACCTCCTTTCCAAGGGGGAGCAAGTCACCTCCAGATCTTTGACTGTTGGTTCCCAGGTTCATAAGAGGGGCACAACTCTACCCCCACTTCACATCGCTAAGGCGTTTCAGACATTAATTCAATTGATTGGTTGGTATTCTCCACTAATTGCTATCTTTTAAGTATTTATTTCTGAGGAGGATGCCGTGTTAGGTGTTGGTGGTACTTGTGGTTACTAAGGTAAGGGCTGCCCTGGTTAGAGCATTGTGCCAATACACCATGACTGTCAGGGCACATACAGAAATCAACCAATGAGTGCATGGATATGGTTAGAACAAGTCCATGTCTGTCTGTCTGTCTCATAAAAGGGGGCGGGGGGAAGAAGAGTGAGGGCTTTCCTGAGTTCAGCTACCTGGTTTCAGATCCTGGCTGCTTCATTTACCAGCTGCATGACCTTGTTGTTTCTGTATTTGTAAAACTGGGATAATAAGACGTGGTTTGTGGGGCTTTCTTGAGGATTATATGTGATTATTTATATTGCAAGCTTCACACAGTGTCTGGCATGTAGTTAACAATCAGTTATTTTCAGTTTGATGCTATTTTTGATTATTAATGTTGTAATTTTAACACTATCCCCCCAATCTCATCCTCCACAATGCAGTGGAGTTAAGTCGGAGGAAAGATAGAAAACAATACAAGAAGATATGTGGCCTTCAAGACATTCCACTCTGGGTTCTCACTGGCTAAAAGCTTTCTTTCCCCCCCTACAGCCAAGTGGTTAACCATGAGTGGGAGGAGGTGGGCTGGCAGGGGAGGCCAGTGTTGGCCTTGTGCCCATCCTCCAAGCCCGTGTGCCTTGGCTGCTTAGAAACTTGGTGGTGATGCCGAAATGGAGAAAATTGGCTGGGGTGGATCCAATCAAATTTAATGGACCCAGTATTTATTGAGCACCTGCTGTCTGCCAGGCACTCTGCTAAGTGCTAGAGTTATGAAGAAGGATGATTTGGACAAGGTCCCTGCCCTCATAGGACTTTTGAGGAGACAGACAATAAACAAGAAAATAGATGAACAAAATAATAAAAACTGCCCTGGCCTATTTTTCTCAGTGGTTAGAGCATCGGCCCATGGACTGAAGGGTCTGGGGTTTGATTGAGATTTTATCCTCTCCCCCCTTGCCCTCCCCTCCCCCATCAGGGTGTGCAGGGGGCAACCAATTGATGTGTCCCACTCACATCACTGTTTCACTCCCCCTTCTATCTACCCCCTACTACTCTCTCAAACAAACAAACAAACATCGACAGGAAAAATATCCTCAGGTGAGGATAAAAACAAACAAACAAAACTATGATCAATTCTAAGGAGAAAATAAAAGGGTAGCTAGAGCCATACTGGGGGAGTTTGCTTTAGTGGTGGTCAGGGAAGGCCCCTCCGAGGAGGTGGCATTTAAGTTAAGACTTTTAAAGGATGGGAAGGAGCCACCGTGGAGGGTGGGGTGTGGGAGGTGGGGTGCGAAGGTCAGAAGGAACAAGAGGCCTGTGGTGGGAGTTGTGACGCTAACCTGGTCAGGGCGACTGGACACTGAGTGGGCAGGAGAGTTGAGACAAAGGGTTGGTTGAAGGGCAGAGGAGTGTGGTTCGTAGGGGTTGTGCAAATACAGACGCTGGAACAATGGTTTTTAAATTTTTTTATCGGTACACCCGAGGGGGTGTGCCCTGCACTCTAGGAGCGGGACTGTTGGGGTGTAGGTGATGGGGAAAACTTGGGTATGTGATTATTTGAAATGAGCCCTCCTGATTTAGACATGCCTCACCTTCTCCCCCTCCCCACAGTGACAAGCACTGCTCTTCGTGATCCAGCCACTGACCCAGTCTTGAGATCTGGGACCATTATATCTTTTTTTTTCATATATATACACACACACACACACACACACACACACACACACACACACACTAGGGGCCCAGTGCACAAAAATTTGTGCACTGGGTGGGAGGGTCCCTCAGCCCGGCCTGTGCCCTCTTGCAGTCTGGGACCCCTCGGGGGATGTCCACCTGCTGGGGTGCCTGGTCAGCCTGGGTGAGGGGCTGAGGGCCATTTTCAGGCTGCCCACAACCCCTTCAGGGTTTGGGTCCCTACTAGGGTGCCTGGGCAGCCTGGGTGAGGGGTTGAGGGCCATTTTCAGGCTGCCCACAGCTTCCATTGACCCAAGGTCCCAGTGAGGCTGGCAGGAAGCAGGTTTCTGGGGTTTATTTATCTTCTATAATTGTTACCTTGAGAGGAGGCCCAGGCAGTTAACAAAGCCTCCTGTTTGCTACAGCTCCATGGCTTCTATAATTGAAACTTTGTTGCTGTGAGCAGAGGCCCAGCCAGCCTGGGCAGGCAGTTGCAATGGAAGCCTCCTGTTTGCTCTAGCTCTGTGGCTGCTGGCCTCCATCTTGGCTGGGTTAATGTGCATACAGCCACTCTGATTGGCTGGGGGCATGGCTTGGCTTGTGGGTGTGGCTTAAGTATATTGGAGCGATGGTTAATTTGCATATTATTCTTTTATTAGAGTAGATATTGATTGATTTCAGAGAAGCAGGGAGAGGGAGAAAGAGAAATATCAATGATGAGAGAGAATAATTGATTGGCTGCCTCCTGTACATCCCCTACTGAGGATCCACCCACAACTTGGGCATGTGACCTTGACCGGAATTGAACCTGGGACCCTTCAGACAGTTGCTCCATCCACTGAGCCAAACCAGGTAGGGCTCTCTTTATTTTGTTTTTCAATGATAGTTGATATTCAATATTATTTTGTATTAGTTTCAGGTGTATGGCATAATGATTAGACAATCATCTACTTTCCAAAGTGGTCCCCCAAATATTTCAAGCACCCACCTGGCCCTGTACATAGTCATTATGATACTATTCCCTATGGTGTACTTTATACATCGCTTTTCAATTACATTTTGCAGGGTGATACAGGCACCCCGTAGGAACACGGACTTCTGTAAAGTGGTGAGAACATTGGCATGGCATTGAGGTTGAGTCACTAATTGGACCACTGCGTGACCCACTTAAATAAAGACTGTGTTGTCTTTTAATAGAAAAGTCATTATTCACTGTCTCTTGAAATTATTTAGAAATAATAATTTTAGAGATGTCCTTTAAGATCTTAATGCACGTGGATGTCATCCTTTTGTTAAGAGAGGTGGTGTGGGGCGAGGAGAGAACAGCCTCTGGCATTCGGGAGTCCTCAGTTTGCATGGGGCCACAGAGCATGGCTTTCGGTGGTCGCTTAACCTCTCTGGGTACTGGTGTCCTGTTCTTAAGGCAGACAAGTCCTGCATGCCTGCCTCACTGGGTGTCGCGAGACAATGCTGTCTCTGAGTATCAGGAGATAAAAGTTACTTAAAAATTAAATCTTGGTAATGCCCGATATGCATGTTATGGCGAGGATGTAATTCATGACCACAGAAGAGAACTTCTCACTGCTCACAGATGGCTGGCCTCTAGAATAGTCCAAATGAGCATATTTTTGTAACTTTGCAGTAGGAAAGGGAGCTCTAAGTATGGAGCAAAACCCAGAAGCCATAAGGAAAAGATTGATCAAATTCATAACCTGAGAAGAGTCAGCATAGTAAAGGCCCTGAAGGCAAAACAAAAGACAGATTGCAAATTGGAAAAATATATATTCGCTTCATGTTAGATATTAAGGATTAATTTCCGTAATGCGTAAGGAACTACAAATCATAAGGAAAAGAACCTAACTCGGTAGGCATATGGTCAAAGGATGTGAACAAACAACCCATATAAGACAAATTCATGCAACACATTAAAAAATTCAATTAATGAAATTTCACTTGTCTGGGATTGGCGAAGATAAAAAAATGTTAGGAAGGGTGTGGGCAAGCAGAACTCACACGTACATGCTTGGTGACTGCACATTAGTTTTATGCAGGAGGCATCTTGCCAGTGTCCGTCAGAGTTAATAATTCATACGGTCTTACTTGACTCAGAAATACCACTTACAGAAGTTTATAGGCATCCACCGAGCACTGTTTACGATAGCAAAAGGGTGTTTCTCTGTGGGGGCTGGTGGAATGAATTACGTTGTGTTTGCACCGTGGACTAGTCCGTAGAGAACAAGAACATTGTGGATAGCTGTGGAGCAGTCTCCATTGTTAAGAGTGAGCCCTGACCAGTTTGGCTCATGGATAGAGCATCGGCCTGCGGACTGAAAGGTCCTGGGTTCGATTCCTGTCAAGGGCACATGCCTGGGTTGTGGGCTCGATCCCTAGTAGGGGGCATGCAGGAGGCAGCCAGTCAATGATCTCTCTCATCATTGATGTTTCCATCTCTCTCTCCCTCTCCTTTCCACTCTGTAATCAATAAAAAATATATTAAAAAAAAAAAGAGTGAGGACTGCATAGGAAGGACCGTATGTGATACTACTATTTATAGAAAAGGAGGGGGGGGCAAATAATAAATATGTGTATATACTTGCATATGCATAGAATGTCTTTGGAAGGATAAAAAATGACTAGGAGGTAGAGGAAAGAGGTACTTTTTATTTTATACCCTTTTGTATTATTTTATTTTGTAATAGATGTTACCTTTTAAAAATTAATAAAAAATAAAATATAAAACAAATTTTGTTTGATTTCCTCAGATTATTAGACATCTTTATGTGCCCACCATGCACAGTCACTGTCACAGTTCAGGATTATTGAAAGGGGAGACAGTCTCCTTCAAAGGGCTCTCAGGCAGTTTGGGGACACAGGACAATCAGAGGCCAGTGGAAGGGGCTGGTGCAGATGAGCTATGATGGGGATTCCGTTCTGTACTTGTCAGGAGACCACTGTGTTCAAGGGTTATATACAAAGACTGTGGTAGGCAGAATAATGGCCCCCAAAGGTGTCTGAGTCCTAATCCTCAGAACCGGCGGACATGTTTTCTTAGATGGTGAAAAGGACTTTGCAAATGTGGTTAAGTTAAGGGCCTTGAGATGGGGAGGTTATGCTGGGTTGCCCAGCTGGGTCAGTCTGATCACTGGGTCCCTAAAAGCAGAGACCCTTTTCTGGCTGTGGTCAGAGGGAGATGTGACTGCATAAGAAGGGTCACAGAGATACAAGGTCAGAGAGACGCAAGATCAGAGAGATGAAAGGTCAGAGAGACGCAAGGTCAAAGAGACGAAGGGCCAGAGAGACAAAGGGCCGGAGAGACGAAGGGTCGGAGAGACGAAATGATACGTTGCTGCTTTGAAGATGGAGAGATTGGTGCATTTCCCTGGATGACTAATGAGGTTGAACATCTTTTCATGTGCCATTTGTAAATCTTCCTTGGAGGAATATCTATTCACGATCCTTTTCCCACTTTTGAATTGAGTTAGTAGCCATTATTTATTATTATTATTATTATTGTTATTTATTATACCTTTGTTGCCAGCAGGGCAAAGAGACTTTGGTTCTTGTCTTCTTGAAGGAAAGATTTCAATCAAGAGACAAAGTGCAGCAAGAATTTATTGGCTGCAATGAGAATACGCTTAGGACAGTGAAACTAGGAAGGGCTTAGCATAGAAGAAGCAACAAGAGAGCTTAGGCCGGGCTGCTTTAGCTCACTGGGAAGTCAGAGAAAAAGAGCTTTGGAGGCAGGTTCAGAGGGGTTAGTCTAGGATGAACTGCTGCTGCCCATCGCTCCCCTGATTGCAAGTCTCATGGGATTCCTTAGAGGGAAGACTAGGGGGAGGGGAATGTCATGGGCATGCTCCGCTGAGGGAGAATGCACACTGGGTCCTTGGCATCGAGGGTATTTCTCTCTCTCGCAGGTGGAAGTCTTACGGGAAGGTCTCAGCAGAGGGTCTCAATAGAACATTCATCAGCTTTCCGGCTGTGCTCTTTCAGAGTCATGGTCTCCACTGATTGGTCAGCACCAGGGCGGTGAGGAATGGAGGTGTCATTAGTCAATGCAGCTGGTCCTGAGGCAGCCACAGTGTCACTTGTCTGGTTTTGCTGCTTTTTGGACCTGGAGCTGAAATACAGTTGAGGTCTAGATGTTATCCTTAGGGAAGTAAAGGTCAGGGGTGTCTAAACCCATGACCAGCAATACGCTAGAGGCGAGGTCCTTGTTTTCCCAGTTTTGCTCCTTGCTAGGCATCCCGGGCTTTCTGCCCTGGTGACCTTCTGTACCTGGCCCTCATCCTTGCTCTGCTCATGTCTAACTGCCTATTACAGCTTAATTGAGGTGTAACTGTCAAAATGTACAATGTGATGATTTGATATATGTATACATTGTGGAAGGATTCCCCCATCAAATTAACACATCCATTACCCCCACTTATTTGCCTTTTTCTTCGTTTTTAGTGAGAATAGTTAGGTCCTACTCACTTAGAAAATTTCAACTTTACAGTACAGTATTACTAACTATAGTCACCATATTATACATTAGATCCTTAAATATTATTGAGTTGTAAGAGTTCTTTCTATATTCAAGTCTCTTATCAGATATAGGGCCTGTAAATATCTATTACCATTCTGTGCATTGTCAATCAAAACTCCAGGTCTTTTCACATTCTTGATGGTATCCTTTGAAACACGAAATTTTTGATTTTCACGAAGTCTAATTATCTATTTTTTCATTTTTTGCTCATGCCTTTGGTGTTATATCTAAGAATTGTTTGCTAAATATAAAGCCCTGTATTCTTCTAAGAGTTTCACAGTTTTTGTTTTTATGTTTAGGTGTTTGATCCATTTTGAGTTAGCTTTTACATATATGGTATAAGGTAGGGGTCCAACTTCATTCTTTTGCATGTGGCTATCCACTTGTCCCAGCACCATTTATTGAAAAAATGATTCCTTTCCCATTGAATGGTTTTGGCACCAGTGTTGAAAATCAGTTGCCCTTAGAGATATGGGCTTATTTCTGGACTCTCAATTCTATTCTATTGGTCTGTTTGTTTATCCTCATGCCAATTGCGCACTGTCTTGAGTATTGTTGCTTTGTAGTTAAGTTTTGAAACCAGGAAGTGGGAGTCCTCCTACTTTGTTCTTCATTTTCAGGCATGTTTTGGCTATTCTGGGTTGCTCTTATGTAGATATGAATTTTAGAATCAGCTTGTCAATTTGTACAAAGAGGTCAGCTGGGATTCTGATAGAGACTGCATCAAGTCTGTAGATCAGTTTAGGGAGAATTGGCATCTCAACAAAGTCTTCTAATCCATGAACATGGGATCTTTTCCCATTTATTTAGATCTTTAATAGTTTTTTT
>PVJC01047492.1:0-12893 GCA_004026665.1 Murina feae
TCCTCTCATTTCCAATTTCTAAGGATTTCCTAAAAGTAAGAAGCACTTGTGACTTATTTGCAATCAAAACAAACAGAACAACCAAAATATTACACCAAAACACCAACATTAGTATTCTAATAAGTAGCTAAATCCACGAAAGCATCTGTGAGCTGGCAACCCAGAGTCTGACACTGGCACACAGCTTCAGGTACAAATCAGACACCGCCCCGAGTCTGCCTAACAAAGGATCGTTTTCCACTCACAGCTTAGCAATTTGCTCAAGAGGCACGGAATCCCTGAACAAATGGGCCATCGGGAAGCTAATTAATGACACCGCGAGAAACATTCTTAACCTTAAAAAGCAGGCCCTAGCTCGGCTGAGACAGAAACGCAAAGTCATTTTAGCAACAGCTTAACTTTTATTACTTGGTACACGCAGAAGGAGGAATACTTTGTGTTGTAAGCACTTACCTGACATGTCTATAAAACAAGGAGCCCGGCTGATGGGCGTAGCTCACAGCGCCATTAAGGAGAAACCGTCAGCATTCGCAATAGAGATTTATGTTCGCAATTAAGCAATTCAATTATTGGTTTAAGGGAGGTACCACTTCTGCCAGCAATTTTCAAAGCCCCTGAACACAATTTTTAACCAAGTGTACTCAAAAGGACAATGGTGGCTCAAACGGAGAAAAAGCTAGAGACACATTTCACAGGCTCTTCCAAGCCTCTCTCTCCTCTTATCTCCATTTCTTACTTCCAGTGGAGTAATTCTCCTGTCCCATTGATTGTATAACTTGTCTTTTCCACAGACCCCTGAGAACGACAGAAGAAAAATGTCGGGGTCCGTATTAGCCAGGGCCCTAACAGAAAGGAATGGGATCCTCCACAAAGGGCTATTTGATGAGGCTCCATTTACAATGGTAGGTGTAGAACCACATAGAAACGAGTGACCTGTGGCCAGGCAACGTCTCAGCAGGGACCCCCGAGGCCCCAATGCCACGGAGAGAGCAGTTACGGTGTGAGGAGGGAGACACGCAGCAGGCCATTAGTCATTTTTTTGGGGGGGGTGTCAGGATTGTGTCCAGGGACACAGAAAGGCAGCCAGTGCAATAAATACATACATACCCTGAGTTCACCCACTTTTCCATCTAATCTCTGCTGGGCAGCCCAGTGGCTGAGCCAGCCTCAAGCCAGAGGGTCTGCAACTCTTATGTCAGCTGCTCAGGTCCGCCTCCCAAGGCAGAGGGGCCCAGGGTACTCCTGGGATAATTGCGTCTGTCCTCACACTTCCAGTTTTTAAGGATTTATGAAAAGTAAGAAGCACTTGTGGCTTATAGGCAAACAAAACAAACAGGACAACCAAAATATTATACCAAAACACCAAAGTTAGTATTCTAATAAATAGCTAAATCCATGAAAGCATCCATGAGCTGGCAGCCCAGAGTCTGACGCTGGCACACCTCTTTAGGTGGTGGTGGTGGTGGTGGGGAGGGGGGTCGGGGCTCTCGAAGCTAGTCCAACAGTGTCCCAGCTTTTCCTGCTGGCCCGAGTCCTCTCGCTGTTCAGAGGTAGTGTCTTCGTCTGCTCTCCTGTCCCATCCACACTATCACTGTCTCAGGTCCCCTGGTGGTCTGTGAATGGGCCCCTCTATCTTGCTGTGGAGGCAGAAGACTTTTCATTACTGAACCCCAGCTTTTAAACTTGGCTTTGAGGTTTTGGTGCCCCCACCAGGAGGTGCCCCTCGCCTTGCCATTGGTACTTGGGCCCGGGGGTGGCAGGCTGCCGCATCCCCTGCACTGACACTCCTTTCATATGCCAGTTCTGATCAATTTCCAGAATTCCACTTGGCTTCATTTTCAGCATGAACCCATTCTCGGTACCTTTCTGTCCTGGCTGTGACCGTTTGAACAGTCTAATTACAGATTTATTTCACTTCTACTTTTCTCACTTTTCCGCATGGAGTAGATCCTCTCTTTTGAGTCTTCAAAAACAAAGTTACAATTGGAAACGTGTGAGATGAGAAAGGGACACAACCCAGTCAGTACACTCAGCGTTCCCAGAGCTTCTCACCTGGGCTGTAGCTGAGAATTCCCCATAAGCCCCTGGGAGACTGGCGGCCAGGGCTCCCCTGCTGGGAGGACACAGAGACCTTGGGGCCCACACCCCGCTCCCTCCGGACAGCACCCTCCAGGCAGCTCCATGTTGTCCTTCTATGGTTTGGGAAGAACGAGGGGATGGCTTTAAAAATGGCTGTTGTAGCCCTGGCTGGTGTGGGTCAGCAGTACTGAAGAATCACAGGTTTGATTCCAGGTCAAGAGCATGTGTCTGGGTTGTAGGTTAGATCCCCAGCCATGGTCAGGGCATGTGTGGGAGGCAACTGATCCATGTGTTTCTCTCCCATTGATGTTTCGCTCTCTCTTCCCCTCCCTCCCTCCCTCCCTCCCTCCCTCCTTCTCTCCCTTCCTTTCTCCCTCCCCCCCTCTCTAAAATAGCCATAGAAAAAATATCCTTGGGTGAGGATAAAAAGAAAGTCTGTTGCATTTCCTCACTGGTAGTTAACCTGAGCCTGGGATGAAACTACTAGTGTGACCTCTGGCAAATTAGAAGAAACAAATACAATTTAAATATAGTTTGGTCTTGAGGCTGAGTCTGATATGGCTGCATTTGAAACTGCAAGAACAGAAGAGAAAATCAGCGAGGAAAAAGGGGCAGTCCTCTACCGTCTGCTTGTCAATCCAGCCAGCTAGTTGTCTGCACGCAGGATCACAGGCAGTGGAAGGGGAAGACCTGAAGGAGTTTCAGTTGTACTCATGTGAGAATCAGCCGGGATCTTAAAACAAGCAGACGAACCAACAGACAAGTAATGATGCTTCTGCTCTAGCACAGCTGCCACCATGGGTCTGGGCTGGGCTCCTGCATCAGTATATTTCAAGGACATGGGGACTGCGTATGTTTCTGAGGTGAAGGGTCCCTCTGAGGCTCAGTTGGTTGTGGGTTTGATTCCTGTCAGGGCACATACCTGGGTTGCTGATTGGATTCCCGGTTGGGGCACATATGGGAGGCAACCCATGTTTCTCTCTCTCTTTCTCCCCCACCCCTTTCCTTTAAAAAAACAACAACAAACAAAATGTAAAAAACACATCCTTGGATAAGGATTTAAAAAGGAAAAAGAGTTCCCTCTGTGGGTACAGGATAGTGTGAGCACGCTATCTGTGTGGATGGTGCCATATATAATTCCCTCACTTTAGGTAGCTGTGCAGGAAATGCAACTTTAATTTTCTGTACTCGAACCTAATTTATATCAAGTTCCTATTCTGCTGAGAAAAACTTGGTTTACTGCAAATTAAATTCAGTTATTTCACAATCTCTTTTTCTTTCTGGGGTGGATTTATGGAACTGGGGGATTTGTGACTTAACCCGGTGTGATGGGCTGGCGAGGGGCTGACCTTTCAGGAGATGTCCCATCCCGGTCAGCATACACTGCTACCCGTTGACCTGTCTGACCTCTGGGGCTGTCCTGCTTTTCTGCTGGGCCTGGCAGAAGTCCCTACCTAGTGCCCAGCCATGAGTGGAGAGTCTGCACCTGTTGATGGTCTTGTCTTGGCTCCATAGCCCCTGAAGGTCCACTCTCTCAAAACTGCACCAGAAGAGGTCTGCAGCTTGCCGAGCTCTCTCTCTAGGCATGTGGGGATTCTGCTTGGGTTTGTCCTTCTGGGCACCTCCACGTAGCTCTTCTTATGTATATAAATACACCAGGCTGGAGACCCCGGAAGAAACTGATGCCATAGCTCAAGTGCAAAGACTATCGGCTGCAGAATGCCCTCGCGATCAGGGGAGGTCAGTCTTTTGTTCTATGCAGCCCTTCAACTTATTAGACGAGGCCCACCCACACTGTGGAGGACATTCTGCTTTATTCAAAGTCCACTGATTTAAATGTTATCTCACCCTAAAACACCCCACAGTTATGTTTGGCTACTTATATGAGTGCTGTGACTCAGCAAAGTGAACACATAAGTTTAGCACAGTGGTCCTTAACTCCAGACCAATGGTGGTGTTAAGCATGGACCTGCTGATGGCATGACCCTGGCAAGGAGGGCCTTGCTCTATGGTCCCTGCTCTTGGTGGTCTGCCATGTCCTGGGGCTCCCATCTGTGCCTCAGAGCGAAAGGACCCAGAGCAAGCTCTGCTGAGTCGCTTGCCCTGTTTCTTCACGCATAGGGGGCCAGGGAGGCTGCCAGGCTCTGTTCCTCCTCTGGGCTGGCCAGGCTGGAGGCACAGGGTTAAAATCAGTCTTTCTGCTGAGTCAGCTTGGACAAACTCTTCTGGGGGCTCTCCTGTGAGAACACATCCATCAGGGGCTGGCGATTCTGCCCAGCACTGCCTTCCTCTTGCTGTACATGAAGAGAAGTGAGCTGCGTCTTGAATCACGAGTCAAACACACACACACACACACACACACACACACACACACACATCTCCAAAAAGTGTCCCCTCAGGGGTTCGACCAGCAAACTGGGAGTTCGATTGCTCACATATTTGGGAAGGGTGAGGGGTAGGGGCATGGGAAAAGGCTCCAGGTGGGTTGGGGATCTGGGGAGCTCCCAGACTTTGGCATTATTGGGGATGGAGTCAGAAATGAGCTGGAGAGAACCAATGCTGAAGGGTCATCTGAGCTCTGCTGTGGAGATGGGACTTACCTTGTTTCATTTGCTCTTTGCTTCAAAATGTAACCCATCTCTCTCTCCCTTCCTCTCTGAAATCAATAAAAATATATTTAAAATAATGTAACCCTCTTTAACACTTAGTGACCTAGATTCTTTGATATCCTATATAATAAAGAGGTAACATGCAAATTGGCCATCATACCCTCACACAAGATGGCCACCCCCATGTGGTCCCAAGATGGCTGGCAGGAGAGGGCAGTTGTGGGCAATTAGGCCAGCAGGGGAGGGCAGTTGGGGGTGACCAGACCTGTAGGGGAGGGAAGTTGGGAGCAACCAGGCCAGTAGGGGAGGGCAATTGGGGGTAATCAGGCTGGCAGGGGAGGGCAGTTGGGGGCAATCGGGCTGGCAGGGGAGTAGTTAGGCATTGATTAGGCTGGCAGGGAAGTGGTTGGGGGTGATCAGGCTGGCAGGGGAGTGATTAGGGGGTGTTCAGGCTGGCAGGCAAAAGCAGTTAGAGGCAATCAGGCAGGCAGGTAGGCAAGCGAGCAGTTGGGAGCCAGCAGTCCTGGTTTGTGAGAGGGATGTCCGACTGCCCATTTAGGCTTGATCCCTGTGGGATCCGAGGGGTCCCAGATTGGAGAGGGTGCAGGCTAGGCTGAGGGAATCCCCCCTCAGTGCATGAATTTCATGCAGTGGACCTTAGTATATATATAAATTGCAGTGTATTTTATTTTCAAACAAGCATTTCTGTAACATCCACTGCCTTTAGCCTCCTGGATCCTTGGGTCCTGGAACTGCCTATGGAGAAAGGGCTCTGATTTACTTGAAATTCCAGCCCCTCTCACACCGGAGCAAGGTGGACGATCATTTTCAAAGCACTTCTCATTCTCGGTCTAGTTTGGGTGCATTATTTTAATCACCTCATTTCACAGAGGGAGGCCACTGAGGCTCAGAGAGCTTCCAAGGCTTTTGGCGGCAGCCCAGTGACGCAGGGGTGCCAGCAGGTAATGCAGGGCTTCTGGCTTCACAGGGGTGAGTCTCCCTGCACTCGTGGAAGATTTCACTTGCTGGTCACGTTCCAGTGTCTGCCCAGAGCACGAGTGAAATACAGCTCACCTCCAGTGTGGCCATGAGGCATCAATCGTATCTCTCGGTGTCTGTCCAGCATGGGCCTGAGAGAAGAGGTACATACATCAGGGATGCCTGGGACCACTGCCTCTCACGGACCCAAAGCCTCAGGGCCTGCAGTAGTAGGGGCCTGGCCTTGGCAGCGAGGGGCTAATAAAGGGGGCAGCCGTCCATACACTTGAGATGCTATGATTTAAATGCTTGTGTGGATCAAGCTGTTTACTAGTGCCCATGAGCAATGGGCTGCTGAGGACACTCCTAATGGGAAGAATTCCCCTGAGGGCAATGCTCACCATGTCCTGAAGGTCCACTAATGCCAGGCACCATCCTAGGTATTTACACACGGCACCTTACAAACCACTCAAAACGCAGTGAGGCAGGTGTGGCCATGCCCATTTCACAAACTTGGAAGTCAAGGTTCAAGATGGCTAAGTCCTGCTAAGAGCACACAGCTGGCATGTGGAAAAGTTGGGATTCAGACCATTCTGCCTGCCTCCAAAGGCTACGCACCTTCATCTAGAATGTGATCCTCGAACCAGCGGCATCAGTTCACCAGAGACGTGTTAGTATTGCAGGATCCCAGGATCCACCCTAACCCAGCCAATCAGAATTTGTGTATGAACAAGATCCCGGACGATATCATGCAATTTCAAGGCACTGCTCTGGGTTATACCACCCAGACTCCATCCTTTCTGGATCTTGTGGCTGGAATGCCTATGGCCACCGTCTATTGAACATGAAGAAAACAAGTCTCATGGAACATTTCCCTTTCTCTTTATGTGGAGAATCATTCCATGTTAGCTCCCTATCTTATGTACAGGGTTTAAAACTCTGGAGACCAGGCCAGAATCTGTAGAGGGGAAGGCGGCCAGGCCTGTGATATCCAGTTTGGCCAGCAGGGGGCATTGCGGCATCTGCCTCAGCAGCCTCTTTAGCGGCAGGAAAGATAGGTGGGAAGTCGAGACCCTGGCGACTTGGAGGATGCCCTCGGCAAATCAGGCTTTCGTGAAAAAGTCTTGTTCTCTGCTTGCTTGGCCCGGGGACCCGCCTTTGTAGCAGCGTGGTGCAGAGGTGCAGGGGGAGTTTTGTCCTTATGAGTATTTCAGAATAAGTGATGCGATTAACCTCCTGGAAAAGCAAACGCACCTCTCCAGGAGCCTGTGGACAGGCGCAAGGGCCTGCCTGGAGGCTAATTCTGCCTCTGCCACAAACTCACAGTGTGCGTTTGGGGCTTGGTTCCTTTTCTTGGCCTTTAGTTCCCTCAGCTACCTGAGGAATTGGGGTGTGATCACCTTGAAGTTCTTTTCCAACTGTAGCATTCTATGAAGTCATAATTAAAATGCCTCAGGAGAACACTCTGTTTAAAAGGCTTTTTTGTTGTTGTTACGTCAAACTGTGCAAAGCTAATTATCACTCCTAATTCATCTGTTTTATAACTTTCACTGTTTTCTGCCTAAGTTTTTTAGGTACAAAAGTGAAATTAAAATATGAAAAGAAATCACAACAAAACATAAGTGTAAGTTGCCAAATACAACAAACATCCTCCAATCCAGAGAGAAGGCCTCAGATGTTCACCAAATACCTGCCTAATACACCGCTGAGTACTTTCATCTTCCTCCTTTTTTGACTTCATACTCTTTTAGAAGATTTTTATTGATTTCAGAGAGGAAGGGAGAGGGATAGAGAGAGATACACATTAATGATGGGAGAGAATCATTGATCGGCTGCCTTCTGCATGCCCCACACTGGGGATTGAGCCCGCAACCTGGGCATGTGCGGGCTCATGATCTCCTGGTTCATAGGTCAACACTCAATCACTGAGCCACACCAGCTGGGCTGGCTTCGTACTCTTTGATCATCTCCCCATATAACTGCCATTTTGTAATGTTTTTCATACAAAGAATTAAAAAGATAAGTTATTGTTTGCTCTAACAGGATTAATAAAAAATTTTTTTTCAGTCCTCACCTGAGATATATGTTTTATTGATTTTAGAGAGAGGGAGAGAAAAAAAGAGAGGAAAGGAGGGAGAAAGAGAGAGAGAAACATCAATGTGAGAGAGAAACATGGATCAGTTGCCTCCCATACACACCCAGATGGGTGATTGAACCCACAACCCGCATATGTGCCCCGACCTGTAACCGAACCTAAGAACCTTAAGTGCATGGGATGACACTCCAACCAATTGAGCCATATGGCCAGGGCTATGCTTTACTCTAGATTTTGGGACTATATAAACCATATGACTTCAGATTCAGACATGCTCATTGTCTGTAGTATGGCTATAGAATTGTGCTTTTCAAACAGGAAGTCTAAAAAAACCATATTTCATCCAATTCCCATCAACATAGAGAGAATATGTGGTGCATTTATAGCTTGAGTATATTCTTGAGAGTTGAGAACTTCCATTCCACCATCCATTGTATACACCCGGTGATTTGAAGACTTTTCACCATTTGGCTTCTGGCTCAGCACATTTTACACTTTATTTCTCCTTCATTGTCAACTTACCTCTGGTGGGAGGTGCCTTAGGACATGTCCCTATACTGGTGGTCCTGTCCCTTCATGAGAAGTTGTCAGATAAGTCAGAATGTGGAGTATCTCTGGAGCCACTCTGACTCTCTTCTTTCTCCAAAGCTCTGGAGAAATCTGGGCTCCATTGTTGCTGTTGAAGGATTTTCACCTTAGGGGGCAAGGCAGACCTTGGCTGTGGCTGAGCAAGGCTTTGATCTTCCCCAGGAAAGGTTTCAGTGGAAGATGGATGACTGGAAAACCCTATTTCCTTGTTTTAATTTTTCTTCACTTCTTCAAACCCCAGTGTCATTTCCCTCCTATCTGATGTGTCCTTTCTTCCCACTAATTATTATTTTTTTTTTTGCATTGAATTCCCAAAGTCTGGAACAATTAGTAGGTTTGGGTTGGAAATAGTTGCATTCTACTTTCCCCTGTCACTTCAAACTATAAGTGGAAGGGTTAATATAAAATGAAGCGAGTGTTCTGGTTATTCTAGTCACCTAGAGAATACTTCTCAGGTAGGTCTTTCTGCCTCTCAACTGTGCTAGTGATCTTTGCCTAATTTTTTAAAAAATTAAACTTCATGTGAGGATGTAGTGAGCCAAATTCACAATGAAAAACACTCCACAGGACAAATGACCTGACTTCTTTAAGACAGAAATGCCGTGAAAAAGAAATAGGGGTGGCAAGTAACTTTTAGATGAAAAGAAACCTAAGAGGCAGATCAACTCAATGCAATGTGTGGACATTGTTTGGACTTAGATTTGAATAAATCATCTATAAAGAGGACATTTGGGACACCTGTAGGGACATTGGACTGTGTTCTGAAAATGTGTTGATATTAAGGAATTTTTGTTAATTTGGCTCAGTGTGATATGGTCATCCCCCTACCCTCTACTACTCAGGTTCCCCAACTATAGGGACATATTGGGGAGCAATGACAACAAGGCAGGATAGTAAGAAGCTAGGAAGATTCCTTGGCAAGTGGAGTGGGGAAACAGAGACAGGCAGCTAAACAAAGCTGAGCAATTTGCAGCCTGATGAGAAATTGCAAGGTCTTATCTTAACCAAGGACAATCAGGGGCAATTGATTTACACACTGCAGACCATGTCAGGGCAGATCTGCGTCCGTCCCAGCCCCTCTTTGGCAACATTCTTTGAATGTAAAACTGACCAGAGAATGACCCCTCTATACGTGCATTTTGTTGAATCCGTTTATTAAAGGACACACTTGGAAAACTGATGAACATTCTTCTTTCCTCAGGCATCTAATTTTTTTCTCCTAAGGCCTAAAGGTTCCCAGGAGACTTGCAGCCAGGGGGACAGTGGGCAAAGGCAGCTTGTCTCTGCGGTAATCCCCTGAGCCTGTCTCCAAAGGCCCTCCTTTTGTTTCCCGAGTCCTGCAATTCAGCTGGCTCACTTCTGCCCCTGTGACTTTCTCAAGGGCCAAGGTGGTCTTGCCTAAGCTCACTCCTGTTGCTGTGATCTTGACGTTTCTTCTTCAGGCCTTCCTTTGTTTCACTGTCTTCAGCATTAATGAACACACTCCAGTTAGCAGGGGAGTAAATCCTTCCTCGGAAGTGTCTCATCAGTGCAGAGGCTATAGATAAGTCTGCCCTCTAGACATGGAGTTACCTGTCCATACGATCATCTCCAGGCAACTCCTGGGTGATGGAGTCCAGTGAGTCAGAGTCTGGTCACCTCTCATGTCATCATGAACCCCCTCCCTCCTCTTCCTCCCCTTTCTTCTGTCCCTGTTTTGCTTCTTGTCACTATTGTTAGTGTGGAGTTGAGTCCTATGTCTGAACTGAATAAATTCAACCTAGCGACGATCATGATTGTTGGTAAGTCTTTCCTCAGAATATAGGGTAAACCTATTCAGGTGGCTCTGGGGTGACAGGGCACCACACAAGCTAGGAACCGAACACACCTAGTGACCAAATGGACCCACCCTGTTTTGCTTCTGCCTTCTACAAGCACACTTTCTTTTAGTATTTTTCTCTCTCTTTTTTTGGGGATGAGATATTCTTAACTTTGTTCAATGCTTAGCCTCCTGTTTTTTAAAAAACCTCATTGGGTTGTTACATACATAGTTTTTTGAATTGGAGGTGAGAGTTTCTTTGTTTTAACCATTCACTCACAGCCTTTGAAATATTCCTCAAGAGTCTTGAGGGGTCTTTCTGCTGGGCAGCTAGGAATGTAAATGAGGCTGAAGTAAAAGGGACCGCCCATCCCCCCTTTCCAGCCTTCTTAAAAATTATCAAGAACAAATGAAAAATCTTGTATTTTTCCTACAAAATGAGTGATCTGAGTTATGTACATGGTCTTTTTTGGGATATGTGTTCATCTGTGAATTACATGTGATGCATTTCCTCTTCCCACTGGCATTGCTGGGATGCTACATATATAATTAATGTTAGAGCCTGAACAAAAAAAAGTACCCAGTTGGAAAGAAACATTCCAAAAATGGGTCCATGGATTTGTCAGTTCATTGTCAACATTTAGATGGCAACCTCATTTCTGAGGTATTAAAACAACTGTCCTTGTTTTACAAATAAAATCTTTACAGGGCCAGAGGTGTGGCTCCAGAAACAATTCATAGCTCACCAATTCCTTTTACCCTCCTCAAACCTCTCCTATTCATCTCAAAAGGCTTATAAATAGCTAGAGGCCCTTTGCACAAATTTGTGCACCTTGAAAGGAACTGTGGGCTGTGAGGCTTCAGTAGGCACAGGGGCAGGACTCAGGCCATCCTCTCCACCCCTGCCTGGCTCCTCCCGCCTCAATCCTCAGTCCCCTGTCTGCCGGCAGCCCTACTCCCACTGCCACCGCTCCCACATGGCAGTTGTGCCCTGATTGCCCATCAGGAGCAGGGGGTGGTGGAGAAGCCCTCAGGGGTGATCAGGGCAGGCAGCCGCTGCTCACACCTGCTGATGGTGCTGAGTGATAGGGATGGGTGCTGGGCACTGGCAGCAGGTGCTGGGCACTGGCTGCAGGTGCAAGCGGGGCTCTAGTTCAAGTGATTATCTTCAAAGTATTATTTTTCACCTATAAACTGAACTGGATCCTAAAATTTTCTAGTTTTCTTAAATAGCTAGCTACAACCCTCCCAACTAATATTTATTTTTCTCCCACCTTTTGACTTAGAATTGTTGAGGACAGAAATCCCCCGCCTCCTCCTTCCAGCTTGCAATTGCAAATTACAACCGAAGGACTTGATATAAACTTGAGAAGTCACCACAATAGCTCAGACTTAAACAATATTAGTATCTGATGTTGTGCAAACCGTGAAGAATTCACCTAAGCACCTGATGACATCCTCAGAGACATTCAAACTGCAGGCAAGGAGGCTCTATCAGATTGTCACGGCCTGCTTTCATTTCGGCAAAAGAAATGCTGAGCCTTACATCTAGAAATCTTGACTGACAGCCTTACAGCCTTAGCAACTGGTTTATAATTTGCTGTGATCGTTAACCTTTGTTCTTTGTTCTGTGGTCATAGCATACACTCTGTTAGATGCCTGATTGCTTGTTTACACAATACAGGTCCCACATTGGGCGCCTCTCTGCATCACCGCCTCCTGAAATGAGACTCAACATTGTAATCTTCCTGGCCTATTTTCAGGACTAAGTAATTAGAGTCAATGAAATATGGAGCGATCTTCCAACTTTGCCTCTGGAATGTCACATTTTATTATTTAACAGGTGGGACTAAGGCACCAAAGTTCTGCCACCTTGAAGCTGCTTTTTTGGGATATTGATTTTAAGCTGTTTATTAGGAAACAAAAGACTCAAAAGGAACTTTTGACCATCCCTGCTTCCCTGCCCAAGAAATTCAGACAAACAACAACAACACCCTGCTTCAGGAAGGAGATCTTAGGGTCCCAGTGGCTTTCTAGAGACAGCAATGGCCATAGTCAAGGGGGTGGTGACAGGTTAGTGGGAAGGGATGAGCCAGAGAACCATTCTCATCTTCCTGTTTGCCCCATCACCTGCTCTCCATCCAGTTATACCTTTCTTATCCTCTTATACCTATTGCCACATCGGATAGGTAAGAGTTATGCCTACTCTGTTGCGTCTTCTGAGAAAGCCCCCTCCCTCTCTCCCCACTTTGGCCTTACCCCCTCGGCATTCTATGCCTGCCTCCTCCAGGAAGTGGTCCCTACTGTAGCACACACTGCCAGCCCTTCTCTGAAAGCCTGCATGTACAGACATCAGTGTATATGGGCCCTCTCTCGGTCATCTGCTCATCTCCCCAGCTGGACAAGGGGCTCTGTGAGGAAGGGTTAGGGCTGGGTCTGTTGTGTGCTGTACCCCTCTGTCCTGTGTGGTCGGAAAAGGTTCGCTGATGGAAAAGAACACTAGGCAGAGATCAGTTATCTTCGGAAATGTATTTACATAGAGATGGGGTAGCCCCAGCGGTGCCTGTACCAACTGGAGGTGAGTTTGGAGGCAGTGAGAGTACCAGGTGGGAAGGGACAGACCCCTGGGGGTAATGAATGATGTAGCTTTGTTTCATCACGTCCCATCCTCTCCTGAGGGATGAGGCAGGAGTCCTGGCAGAGGTGTTGATCTGCTCCATCCTGGTGCTTTTCAACCCTGGGCACA
>PVJC01047493.1:0-12869 GCA_004026665.1 Murina feae
CACGAGGCGGGGTTTTCCCTGCTTTCTGGTGGCTGGAGGAAGATGGGCAGTAGGCAAGCTTGGGAGGCAGGCAGCACCCAGCCCTGGCCACAGCTCAAAAAAGAGAACAACATGCAGGAAAGGGCAAGAGTCTGAGAGATCAACATAGAGGGGGTGCCTGCTCCAAGCCTCCACAGTGTGCCTGGTGGCAGGTCCCCAGTGGCCACACACAGGAGGACTGCTCCGAGCCTCAGATGCAGCTGGGGGCAGGTCCCCAGTGGCCACACACACAAACACACATACACACAAAAGGCGCCTGGCAGACTGGGGCCATCATAGGACATCCACTGAGGGGTCCCAGACTATGAGAGGGCACAGGCCGGACTGAGGGACTCCCTCCACCCCGAGTGCACAAATTTTTGTGCACCGGGCCCCTAGTGTGTGTGTGTGTGTGTGTATATATATATATATATATATATATATATATATATATATATAGTAACAGACATAGGCAATTGCTTAGTCACATGATAAATGGCAGATGGTTTGTTCATGGCAGTAATTATAGCTTATTGTGGCAACATATTTTATTACTGAAAATAGCAATAACTATAGGGAGAAAAGTACAGAGTTAAAAGTACTAGAGATTAGATGACTTCTAACTCTAACAACCACTGTACCTTATTATAGAGTAGGGAGCAATCAATGTCTTTACTATTCAGATTAAAGTTATGATTGTCATATGTTCAATCTGAAGACAAAACAGGTCATTATACTTGTGAAGCTTTTTGTAATTTGCATAGTTAAAAATAATTGAAGTAAACTGACTGTCACTCTCCCCAACAATCCAGGGAGAAATTCTGTAGGGCCAGGCTGTGGAGCTCACTGAGTCCAGAGCTCTGGAGCGTGGGTGTTGGAGAGAAAGGCAGAAGTTGCTGACTGTATAAGGAGAGGGTACCTCTTGAAGGGCTTAGGGAAAGAGATACTTCTGAAAGTGGAAAATTCACATTAAGAAGCCAGGGGTCACAGGGATATGTCCTTTTTAGGTAGATAGTAAACTCCTGAAGAAAGAGGATAATGAAGACTAGAAAGAAGAAAATATGGTTTTCAAGGTGGTAGCCATACAGTCCACTCTAGTCCTCAGTTTACTAAACTGTATACATATGATCCCCAACTAGGTAAAAGTGTGCAAGGAAAAGTATTTGGAATAAATACACCAAATACTAAATAGCCTTTTCTCTAATCTGTCAGATGAGGGGTGATTAATGTTCTTTTTAATTCCTTATAGTCATTTCCACATTTTACAGTAAGTCTATGTTGTTTCATTTTATTTTTTAAGTATTTAAAAAATATTTTCAATGATTTCAGAGCGAGGAAGGGAACAGGAGAGAGAGATTGGAATATCAATGATGAGAGAGAATGACTAATTGGCTGCCTTCTGCATGCCTCCTACTGGGGGTCGAGTCTATAACTCAGGCATGTGCCCTTGACCAGAATCGAACCCAGGACCCTTCAGTCTACAGTCTGATGCTCTATCCATTGAGCCAAACCAGATAGGGCCTATGTTATTTTTTTTATAATAAAAATTTCATTTAACAATATTTCAAAAGGCCTACATTTAAAATCCATAAACCATCTAGAAGGAGTGAGGCATTGTGTTAATGGTTGCTATTATTCCATGAACACTCACTTATATGCCTGAGGACTGTGCAAGCACCTTTATAAGTATTTTGTCATTTAATTCTCACACTAAGCCCATGAAGTAGATACATTTATTCCCATTTATAAATGAATACACTGGCGTATAGAGATGAAATTACTTATTTTAAGTCATGTAGCTAACGGGTAGCAATGCCAGATTCTGAGTCCAGGAAGTGTGACTCCAGCGATTCATAGGCCTATTTCCACTGTGGGACCATGCCCTGGTCCATGCACACACTGAGACAGCTAGAGGCTCTGCCTTGGCTCTACTTCAGCTATGATGGCTTCTGGCTTATTTTAACTTATAAAAAACATATAAATAGGCCTTCAGGCACTCTGATAAGAAATATTTTTATTTTTCTTAGAATTCTTATTAAAAAAGGCAAGTATCTCATTAAGAATATACACTACAGGTTGAATTCACATACACACTTGAAGGTTTTGACCAAGCAATTTGAATCATATTACAAATTTTTTTTAAAATGTCATTAATGTGGCTTTTGCTTCGTTAGCTAGTTTTGTAACTTCTGTGACAGAGTACTTTTAGGGATAATTGCAAAGAAGCAGGAAGTGCAGACCTTTTTTCTCTTTAGTTAGTGCAACCAGTATAGGAAAGATGCTTATTGGGAAGTTGAGCAAGGATAGAAATCTAGGTCAAAAATGTACTTTTAACATAATACCTTCTTCTGTAATTCTCTGGCATAGAATTTTTAGGTTTGGAAGAGGTCTTACAAAGTCTAGGCCAGTAGCTTATCTGGACGTCTTTGACTCCCTTCCACACTCCTCTCCCAATTTCCCCTGGCCTAAGGTCCTACCACTAGTAACAAGGAACTCACACTTTCAGGAAGCAGACCTTTTGTTTTAGGACCACTGTTGGTAACTTTTCCTGTTCTTGAGTGGGAATTGTTCTTCTGGTAGTTTCTTATTGGTCCTACACGTGATTGAAAGAACAGTTTCAATAGATCTGATACGAGTCTTGGTCTATTTTTATTGTGCACGATGGCTTTAGATCCTTGCACTTTTTACTATATGTCATACACTGAAAGTCAGATCAAGAGGCCGTCTGTGGTAAGGAAGACGAGACCCGAGGTCACAAAACTGATTTTGAAGTTGGAATCAGTCTTGCAGTCTCTCGGTTTTGTTTCTATTTGTTGTGTGGTATGCTGGATGTTATTAGCTTAAAAGTATAAATTTAGCTTATTTTCCCCGCAAGTACTTGCAGATAGTGGTGCCTGTTTAATCTTTTAATTTAAAAAGAACTTGTTAGTGTGCTCCCTTGCTGTGCGTCAATCAACAAATCAGATTTTGTCAGACCACAGGCTGGAAATCTAACATTTTCAGGGTGTTAATACTCCCACCACTGCTGACTTTAAACCAAAGTAATGTTCCTGAACACGAATTTTGGAAGAAATGGCCACAAGCAGAAGTAGATACAAGCTAGTTCCAACACATCACTGCCCGGGTTACATTCTCAACAATGATGGAAGAGAGATTTAAACCCCCATCTTCTACATAAGAAAACTGAGGCTCAGGCCCTGGCCAGTGAGGTTTAGTTAGCTGAAAATCCCAAGAGGTCACAGGTTGGATTCCTAGTCAGGATGTGGGCTCAATCCCCAGTAGGGGGCATGCAGGAGACAGCTGATGAATGATGATATTTCTCTCTCCTCCCTCTCTAAGTCTAAGATCAATAAAAAAAATTAAAGAAAAAGAAGAACTTGTTATAGTATCTTTAGGTCACAAGTTCTATACAGATGGCAAACTGCTCCAAAACTGGACTATGCCTCTAATTTGAGATGATACCATTCTAGGATTTCCAGTTTGCTTGCTTTTAAGACAGTATAAAACCCAATTCTTTCATTAGCCTAGCCAGTTCTGATGGAACCCAATGTTAAAAGGGAATATGTTCATTTTCCCAAAAAATTAGAGTAGTTAGGTACAAAGATACCTAGTACAATCTTCAAGTGGACAGAATTTTTGCTAGATATTGTTAATTTAGTCAAATATAATCGATATATGGGAAAAGTTGAAAATAATGGTCACAAAGACCTTTATTTCCTAATACATCCTAAAATCCAAATTTCCCAGAGATAGTTTAAGTACACATCAAAGCCCCAACCTTCCATCCCTAAAGGAACAGAAATAAATCACAGTTTTTTGAATCTGCGTCCCTGCAGCCTCATCTGTCCACACTTAAGAACTTTATAGGCGTGGATGATAGGCTCCAGCTCATCCAAAGCTTTCCGTTTTGGTCAGTTTAAACCCCTAGAAGGCAGCTGCCACCAGAGGGTTAGGTATTATGAGCTCACGCAGGGCTGTGGGGGAGGAGTGAGCTGGCCTGTGGGGACTCCCTTCTCAAGTTGCTGGTCAATCAGCTTCAAACAAATCTGCATCCCACTGGGCATTTCCGCCCCTTTTTCCCTGTCGGTGATCCCCATTTGTCCCTAGAGCCTAGGTTTCAGGTCCTGGTGAGCCATTCTCATTCATCTTCCTTTTGTTTTCATTCTGCATTCTGGTTTAACTATGGACAGTTATCATTTATTCTGTACCATTTAGTTTGCTTATGAATGCTAAGGTTTTCCTAGCCTTTCAGTTTAGGCATTCTGGCTCTTTCTAAAGAACAGAGGCACAAACACCAATTCCTTGATCTGTTGCTTACTGGCTGAAATAATTGGAGTTGGAGTTTCTGAGTCCAAATTTCTCCTTGAATTTTCTTTGGTGTTAAGAAAGAGATTTCAAAAAAAAAAAGTTGCTTTCTCTAATCTCTTAAACTTTTTGAGGATCTTTCTGTCCTCACAAAAATGCACACAATTTTAGAAGTTCACAGACCTTCTGATACCCATGAATGTACCATCTTCAAATTAGGAACCCTGCCTGCTGTAGTGTCCTTCTAGGCATATGGGTTCTGAACTAGTATGAAGGCGTAAATAGTGAGTGTGGCTTTTGAGAAGCAATAAACTGATTTCCTCTCAGTTTTCCATTATTTTCATAAGCACTTTTAGCCTTGTATATTTAAAGTTCCAGAAGCACTGTGCACTGTGGCATGGGAAAGACATAATTAATTTTCAATTTCCTATTATATTTTCTTAGAATGTCAATACCCTACACTGTTATTTCATAATATTTTTTTAGGTAGATTGAAGTTCTTAAATTCATCATCCATTGCGTGTGGCAGTAAAGTGACCTCTAGTGGACTTTCTGGGTAGTTTCCAGGAAATTCTGGAATAAGAATTGCTTGGAGGAATAAAATTAGATTAGCGGTTCATCCACCTAGTGCTCTAGTTTCACTGAAGTGTGGTCAGTTCCTGTTCCAAGGGTGGGGCAGGTGAAGGAGGTAAATTTGGATGAAGATTTACCACTGGTTAAAAGTGACTTGACGAGACCTTGAGTCCCCTGGAACCAAGGTTATGATCAATGGATCAAGACCAACTCACTGGACTGATTTTGGAAAGAAAAAAAAAATCTCTTTTAAATAACCATTTGAAGTTATGATGGACCTTGTAGGCAAAGTGAGGGAGTATGTATTCCACATTTTATGTTCTGAGAGTTGGGATTTTTTTGGTGGGAGGAAGAGAAGGAAATGAACATTTTAAAGGTTCCAACTCAAGGCTAAATAATCTCTTAATCTCCCAGTCTCTGTCTCTCTGTTTCTGTCTCTCTCACCTTGTACCTTTTATCTAGCCCTGCTCAACAGCCAAAAAAAAGGCAAGTCCCATTTACAGTGATTACCCTGGGCCCATCCTGACTCCTTTTCTGACTCTAGGTCATATTTCCTGCCCACTGAGCCTACACTGACCTTTGTTACCTGGCTTCTTCCTTGGAACTTTTAAAGAACATTTACTTGGACTTACCTCTCAGCATGTGCCCACTCCTAGACCCTGGCAGCAACTGGCCTACTCTTATGGTGAGGAACAGCTGGTTTGAACAGTTGGTTTGGGCCTTTTGTTTAATAGTAATCCCTCTTGCCCGTACCCCCTCTGACCTGGTTATTAGTCTTGTAACTGTGAGCCCATTTCTCAAGTCAGCACCTCTTGGTTTGGGTCACATGCTTAACACCTAACTCTGTAAGGCTCAGGCTTCCTTAGACCTGAACTTTTTGGAACCCTGTAATGATGGGATTTTTATTGCCCCTTTAGGATAAGAAGATTGTAGAGACTCAATATTAATATTGTTCTTTGGATTATCATTTAAAGACACTAAAATCAAATTCTATCACAGGTTTAAATTTAAATGCCTTTTTCTAATGTTCAATACAAAAACACAGAAATTTACTCTTCATGCATGCAGAACATTTGAAAAGTCTAAATAATGGGTTAAAAATAATGTGAAGCAGAAGTTATGTGAAAACTTCCTGTTATGATAAATGATTACAAACATTTGCCTGCTTGGGTCAGAATTATTATCTCATTTCTTGTCTTTCCAGCTGCTGCAAAAGCCCTCCAGAGAACCATGTTTACAACTGTAGCCATTCATGATCTTAAAAATAAGAATCAATGATCCTGTTTAGTGAATAACAACTCATATGAATGCTCAGAACACAAATTGGCTATGAAGTTGGCACCCAAGAGGAGTTCAGAGGTTAGTGAGTATGAATGGTTTAATGAAAAATTACACTTCACAAAATACTTGAAGTCCAGCTGGTGGTCAAAAAATCTATCTGGAAATTAAGCTCATCAAGAGTATAAAAGCTGGGTTAGTTTAGGTTTGCTGTGGTTGAGTGAATCTGAAGTGTAGGGTTCTGTGTTCTAGCATAAAATAAACCAATTTTTGAAGTAGTAAATAAGTCTACTTATAAGTGAACTGACACTATTTTTTGAGTGTCAAGGTGATTTCTAATTTCCATTAAAAAATGGAGACAAGGTCTTAACCCAATGTAAGCGGGCATTTTCCCGGCAAATCACGTCGTAACGGGAAGAAAGAAATCCAATAGTGGTCTGACTTTGCAAAGTCTATCTGAGTTGTCTTGCACATTTTCGTTGTTGTTGAAATGCCAGGCCTTCCATATTTGACAGCTGTCTCTACTCATTGTTTTTGGAAAAAACTCGTCTCCCGCGCTTTGGTATAAAAAGCGATATGACAAGTTTACTTGTTTCCCGCAAACAATTTAAGAATGGAAAAGTAAGAACTGTCTCCTTATATTGAAGACTTGAAATTTTTTTTACTTTTTCCATGGAAGAACTTTCTTTACTGCATTTTGCCATAAGGGGGTGCTCTGGGATAATAGTTTTCGGCAAACCAGCTGTATTTTCTGCTTGCTACCCAAAAAATGAGCAAATGTTTAGCTTTGTTTTACTTCCCATCCAGATTCACTAAGCTTTGAAAGGTGTCAGTTTAAATAAAAAAGATGAAAACTATGTAAACTGTAAATAACCAGTGTCTGACTCTGAAGGAAAAGACAAACATTGAAAAATATTTTGTGTAGATGTTGGTTTACTTTTTAAAGACTTTTAAAATTGCAATAATCTGAAACTGTACCAGAATTTTGCCGGGTAAGGAGCTTAAAACCATATCTTACGGGCTAGCATTTGCTCTTTTACTTTAGCTCTTGCTTTTTTTTTTTTTTTTTTTGTAGCATTACTTGCACTATGTCTTTGGCCAATGCTGTGGGATGCATTAGAGTTGAAATTGCTTTTTTTTTTACAAAGTTCTATCCTTAATGTCAGGGGTTAGGAACCAAGAATTCCACAGTAGTTTCATTGTCACCTCTGCCACATTTATTGATCAGTTCTTAGGTTCTGTTCTTGCCTCCTTAAGTATAAAAGATGAAGCAGTGGGGAGGAAACTGTTTGCACAGACTGGAAAGGAGAATCAGAAGCAATCATAGTAGCTACTTCAAGCACAGAGTGCTGTGAAAGGACAACTAACTAGTAAGGTCACCAACAGGACATTTAGAGAGATGGCTACAACACCAGGTGGTTCTCATTGTTTTGGTTAAAAGAATTCACGGAGTTCTACTGTAGGATATCTGAAGGTATTGTCTCCTTCCTGCTTGGGTGACATATGGTTCTGGTATAGCAGAAAGGTAGAGACAAATGTTACACCTTCATTTGCAAAAAGAGTAGTTTTCTCTCTATATTCCTAAACTTATCTCCTTTGGCAAAACTAGGTGAGACTTCATTAGTCACCTTTATGATCATTTAACTCTGCACACAAGAGGGAAATTTGGCTGAAGATTTATGTAGCATAACTTGGGAGATTATATTTGAGAATAATGTCTAGTAATCACTCTTCAGTTTTCTGTTTCTACATGGCATTAATTAAAAAACAAGATTATTTATACCAACACTACATTTTAAAAATACATTTTCCTTAAATATGTATTAGGTTCCACTTCCCAGAATTGGTTATTTTTTTAAATATCTATTTTATTGATTTTTTACAGAGAGGAAGGAAGAGAGATAGGAGTTGGAAACATTGATGAGAGAGAAACATTGATCAGCTGCCTCCTGCACACGCCTCACTGGGAATGTGTCCAAAACCAAGGTACATGCCCTTGACCGCGATTGAACCTGGGACCCTTGAGTCCGTAGGCCGATGCTCTATCCACTGAGCCAAACTGGTTGGGGCCAGAATTGATTACTTTCATGGATTTTTTTTCTAGAGGTAACACAGAAAAAAGGAGGAAAAGAAAGAATTCTGAGTAAAGAAAATGTACATAAGCTTTTATTTCCCTTAATTCTGAAATTTAAAATTATATTTTTCTTATTTTTTTCCACTTGTGGAAAAAAAAAACCCTAAACTTTTTGTAGACTATCTAATATAATAAAAGAATAATATGCTAATTTCTTCACTACACCCCAAGCCACACCACCAGCCAATCAGAGCGACTATATGCAAAATAGCCCAACCAAGATGGCAGCCGGCAGCCACAGAGCTACAGCAAACAGGAGGCTTGGTTGCCCTGGCGATGGAGGAATCCAAGCTTTCTGCCTCCCTTGGCCGATGTGGCCTCTGCTCAAGACAACAAAGTTTCAGTTATAGAAGCCAAGGAGCTGAAGCACGCAGGAGGCTTAATTGCCTCCGAGATGGAGGAAGCCAAGCTTCCTGCCTCCCTAGGCTGGCTGTGGCCTCCGCTCAAGGCAACAAAGTTGTAGAACATAATTAAATCCCAAATACCTGCTTCCAGCCAGCCTCCCTGAGAGCTTGGGTCACTGGGGTCTGTGGCCAGCCTGAAAATAGCCATCAGCCCCTTAACCCAGGCTGGCCAGGAACCCCAGCAGGACCCCCCACCATGAAGGGGCTGTGGCCAGCCTGCAAACAGCCATCAGCCCCTCACCCAGATTGGCCAGGCATCCCAGTAGAACCACCTATCCTGAAGGGGCAGTGGCCAGCCTGCAAAAAACCATGAGCCTCTCACTCAGGATGGCCTCACCCTCATGGGATGAGGGTTCCTGCTGGGGGACTTGGCCATCCTGCAAACAGCATCAGCACCTCACCCAGGCTGGCCAGGCACCCCAGGGGAGAACCCCACCCTGAAGGGGCTGGGGCCAACCTGCAAACAGCCATCTGCCCCTCATCCAGGCTGGCCAGGCACCCCAGTGGGACCCCCACCCTGATCCGGGACATCCTTCAGGGCAAACCAGAGGGCCCTCACCCATGCACCATGCCTCTATCCTATATAATAAAAGGGTAATATGCAAATTGACCCTAACAGCAAAACAACTGGAAATGACTGGTAACTATGACACAGACACTCCACCAGGGGGCAGATGCTCAATGCAGTAGCTGCCCCTCATGGTCAGTGCACTCCCATAGGGGGAGCTCTGCTCAGTCACAAGCCAGGTTTATGGCTGCCAGTACAGTGGTGGTGGTGAGAGCCTCTCCTACATCCTCAGCAGCACTAAGAATGTCTGACTGCAGCTTAGGCCTGCTCCCCGCTGGCAAGTGGACATCCCCCAAGGGCTCCTGGGCTGCCAGAGGGATCTCTGACTGCCAGCTTAGGCCCAATCCCCCGGGGAGCGGGCCTAAACCAGCAGGTGGACATCCCTTGAAGGTTCCCAGATTATGAGAGGGCACAGGCTGAGCTGAGGAACCCCCCACCCCCGAGTGCACAAATCTAGTCTAATCTAATAAAAATCTAATCTTCTAGTCTAATCTAATAAAAGAGTAATATGCAAATTGGTGTCACTAGTCTAATCTAATAAAAAAGTAATATGCAAATTGGTGTCACTCTGCTATACCTAAGCCACGCCCACCAGCCAATCAGAGCGACTATATGCATATTAACCCAGCCAAGATAGTGGCCAGCAGCCATGGAGCTGGAACAAGCAGGAGGCTTGCCCCTGCGATGGAGGTAGTTAAGGTTCCAGCCTGCCTTGGCCTGCTGTGGCCTCCACTCAAGGCAACAAAGTTTCAATTATAGAAGATAAATAAACCCCAGATATCTGCTTCCATCTGGCTTGGGCTCAAGGAAGCGCTGGGAGCCTGGGTTGTCAGGGGCAACCGACCTGGGCTCAGGTTAAAGCAACAAAGTTTCAATTATATAAGATAAATAAATCCCAGATACCTGCTTCCAGCCAGCCTTGTTGGGGGCCTTGGCCAGCCTGCAAACAGCATTAGCCCCTCATCCAGGCTAGCCAGGCACCCTAGCAGGACCCCCCTCCTTGAAGGGGCTGTGGCCAGCCTGCAAACAGCCATCAGCCACTCAGGCTGGCCAGGCACCCCAGCGGGAACCCCACCCTGATCTGGGACACCCTTCAGGGCAAACCAGCTGGCCCCCACCCATGCATCAGGCCTCCATCCTATATATCCTATATAATAAAAGGGTAATATGCAAATTGACCCTAACAGCAGAACCATTGAGAATGACTGGTCACTATGACACACATTGACCACCAGGGGGCAGATGCTCAATGCAGGAGCTGCCCTTGGTGGTCAGTGCACTCCCACAGGGGGAGATCTGCTCAGTCACAAGCCAGGCTAATGGCTACTAGTACAGCGGCGGTGGTGGGAGCCTCTCCCACCTCCTCAGCTGGGCTAAAGATGTCCGACTGCAGCTTAGGCCTGCTCCTCTCTGGCAAGTGGACAACCCCCAAGGGCCCTCAGGCTGCCAGAGGGATGTCTGAATGCCAGCTTAGGCCCAATCCCCTGGGAACGGGCCTAAGGCAGTAGGTGGACATATCCTGAAGGATCCCAGATTGCGAGAAGGCACATGCCAGGCTGAGGGATCCCCTGAGTGCACAAATTTTTGTGCACTGGGCCTCTAGTTGATTTTAATAGAATTTTCTAAAGAAAAGACTTTCTTTAAGTGTTTAATATTAGAAACCATACAAGGTTATCAAATGGTCAAGAAACGGAAAGAAAATGTTCTCTAATTTTTTATTTTTTGCTGCCCTTCCATCTATAAAAGTTTAAAGACTTAAACTAAGGCATGCCCTAGCTGGTTTGGCTCAGTGGATAGAATGTTGGCCTGTGGACTGAAGGGTTCCAGGTTCAATTCCAGTCGAGGGCACATGCCTTGGTTTTGGGCTCAATTCCCAGTAGGGGGTGTGCAATAAGCAGCCAATCAATGATTTTCTCTTATCATTTGTGTTTCTATCTCTCTCTTCCTCTCTGAAATCAATAAAAATATATATTTAAAAAAATAAAAATAAAGTAAGGCATTAAAATCCATGTGGCTGATAGTTGTCCCATATATTTTGTGGGCTGATAAAGCATCAGAAGAAGGATGCATAGTCACTAGTCTGGCTGCTGGCCTGAACACAGATTTTTAAATTTTTATTGATCCTTTGTACAGAACAAATGCTCTGAGTGCAGATTTAGGCCAGAAGAATGTCCAAAATATGTGGGTGTGAATTTGGCCAAAGGGTTAGTTGAATGTGGAGCACAGATACCAGCCTGAAAAGAGGTCACATTTTACCGAAAAATGCACACTCAGCATGGCATTGTGTTTTTCAAAGAGGTGATTGCCAGCCATGGAGGACACATGGGAGAGGCAGACATTCATGTGGAACTGTTTTAAGAGTTCTTGTGTATCCTGGCTGGGGGTGAGGGTGGAGGGAGGTGGAGCTCGCTGGTACCCCTTGGGATATGAGATAATGGAATTTTGCTAGGCATAATTGGATTATCAGTCATCATTCTTTAAAAAGAAATAGAACTCTACTATTGAAAAAAAGAGTAATTCAAAATTATAACTGACTGTTAGAAAAAAACCCAAGGGGGCAACGTGTTGTCCCACTCAGATGTAGAAAACTGTGAGTAGGCAGAGACAAAATTTTCTTGTCCACTTAAAAAATAAAAAAGCAATAGTGAAGAAAACAAGTGACCAAAAATCTGTACATGTTGAAGAGTGAAATATAAAACTCCTTTAGATACATGTTTTACTAGAATTGGTTCTATTTTCTCTCAAAAAAACAGATATTTGTGCGTGTGTGTGTGTGTGTGTGTGTTTTAAACCTTTGGGATCATCTATAAGTACATAAGCAACTTAATTGGGGTTATTTTTTAAGAATGAAAAAAAGAGAGAAAGCCCTGGCAGGGTAGTTCATTTGATTAATGCATTGCCCCCATACTCTGAGATTGTGGGTTTGATCCCCGGTCAGAGCACGTACAAGAATCAACCAATGCATGTTTCAGAGACAATTCCTGAAGGGCTGGCTGACAGCTGAAGGATGCTTGAGACAATGCCTAAAAGGTGAGCGCAGGGCAAGGTTGTCTGACATTGAGCAACTTCGGCACAAGTCCTTCATGAAGAGGGATCTGGGTGGCACATCACAATATCTGCCTCATGTACCCTTCTTATTCTTGGAATCAACTTTTCAGGATTCAAAATTATTTGTGTGTTCTTTTCCTAGTAAGTGGTATGTATTAGTATACTAATTAATGAGATAAATCACTGAAAAGACTTATGGTGCTTATTAATAGCTAGCTATTATTATCATAACTAGGGGCCCGGTGCACAAAAATTTGTGCACTCGGGGTGGAGGGAGTCCCTCAGTCCGGCCTGTGCCCTCTCACAGTCTGGGACCCCTCAGTGGATGTCTTATGATGGCCTCAGTCTGCCAGGCGCCTTTTGTGTGTGTGTGTGTGTGTGTGTGTGTGTGGCCACTGGGGACCTGCCCCCAGCTGCATCTGAGGCTCGGAGCAGTCCTCCTGTGTGTGTCTACCTGCTGGGGACCTGCCACCAGGCACACTGTGGAGGCTTAGAGCAGGCACCCCCTCTATGTTGATCTCTCAGACTCTTGCCCTCCCCT
>PVJC01047494.1:0-12865 GCA_004026665.1 Murina feae
TGAAGACCCTGCAGCAGGCACTCCTACAGCTCATGCTCCCCTGCCCTCACTGAACAGCTGCGTAGGCCTTTGGACCTCGCCCGGGAATGCAGAATAAATTCCCTTCCTTCAATCTGCCTGACTCTCTGACTCAGTTTCCTCCTGTGCCGCGAACCTCACAATCTTCATTATGTGCCAAACACAGAATATAGTGATAGAAATTAATAGAATTTACAATATTTACCTCAAATTTAAGAGCCATTGGCATAGCTTGATAATTCCAGTTAATCATAATACTGCCCTTAAATAACATTTAATCATTTTGAAGGTAACATTTGTTAAAGAACCACATACCTAAGGAAAAGTTTAGCAAGTTTTGTAATTTTAAGGAAGACTTACTCTCACCTTTCAAAGAATCCCAAATCTTTATATTTCAAGTTGTAGAATCTATAGAATATTGATTTGTTTTTATTTATTCAGATTCAACTCCCAGTAAAACCTAAAGAAGAAAGAATTCAATTCCTTTTAGTAGACTCATGAGATATAAATGTAACAATATAATATAATGGCCAAGTGACCAAAGGAAATATTGTGACTATCAGAATGTAACAGGAATCATGTTTTAAAAATATTAAGCCAATGTATTTTCTCTTCTTATTGATCCAGTTTTTCTTTCATAACTCTTTCTACCACTAAGGCTACACTATGAAGTTTATTACCTAGAAAAAGTATGAATAGAGTTTACCTAGACTTCAGAATATAACCAAAGAAAGTAAAATAGCATAAAAGTTCTCAACAAAGTAAGGGGAAAATCTAAAAGACAGAGGAATTTGGAGAATATGAGAAGATGTTACTAAAAGGAATATGTTCAGTATCCCCTCATCCCTGGCTTGTGTTGAGAAGATAGAGACCTCACTGAACTTCTAATTCAGACAGCTCTTGCACACGACTCCCATCTCATAATACCTTTTTGAAAGGCACTTCACACCAATGATAACTAGAATGGTGAGCTGAGGTTTTTTCCCTGGGGTTATGTGTTGCAATACCGAAAAATGAACACTGCAGACCATAAGATTTAAGCAAAAGCATGGAAAATTTATTACAAGCAGATTCAGACTCCCCGAATGGAAAGGGAGCCCAAATAATGGGTTGCCTATGAAGCTAATTAGTCTAGGGGCATATATGTGCTACAAGCCTGCTCTATATGTACCTGTGTTGCCAAATGACTGAATCCCTTATTATCTCTTAATCAGCAACTGACCTGAACTTCCCCTGTTCCTATGTGTCACTACACTTCGTTGTTGCAGACCCTCCCTTGGTGTCACATGCCTCCTGCTCTGAGTACAAAACCATTCTGTTATTTCTGCATGGTTGTTTCCTGTGGTTAGACTTGCTCAAACTGCTGTGCCTTCCCTGCCTATGTTCCACCTGCCTTTGTGCTCCACTGGACCCTTGCCCTGTCTACTGCGAGTCAAGCTAACTCCTCTCACCAACATGAAGTGGTAATATAAAGGTACTGTTTAATTAAGCTGTCGAAGAATTAAAGACTGAGCCAAATGAAAAATTAGCCAGGCTTTATTGAGAGCAACGGGCGAGTTTACCGGTCTAGGGAAGGGAGAGAGGCCAGTGGAGTTGCGCCCAGGCCAACCCGGGCGTGCTTTTAAGGCTTAGGTCAGGTAGGGAGGAGAGGGGTTTGGTATGAGGAAGTGGTCCACCTAACGTGTGGAACTTTCCCCCTGGGCGTTGCTGGCACCAGGGGCTATGGATGAGCAAGCAGTTTCAGGAACTCAGCATTGTTCCAGGAATCCATCATTGTTGCCACTTAAGGTCAGGGCTTAAGGTCAGGGCAGTCAGGCTGCACCTGGGGTGGAGGATTATTTATGACTCCCTCGGCCAGGTGAATGCTTGGACAGCTTGGACAGGTACTAGTATGTCATTTTTAGGCAGCGAGTAGTTAGGAGGTAGTATTACAAAATCTCCAAGTGTCGTACAAAATATATCCAAATTCCCATGTATTCAAGGTGGAACTTTAGATGAAAGCACATGTTACTTGGCTAGCAAGCTTGCTAATGGGTAGGGCTACTGGTCACTGTGGCAGAAGTAAAATGTTCTTATATCAAAAATTACTGGGTGGCCCTAGCCAGTTTGGATCAGTGGATAGGGTGTCAGCCCACAGACTGAAAGGTCCTGAGTTTGATTCTGGTCAAGGGCACATGCCCAGGTTGTGGGCTCGATCCCTAGTAGGAGGTGTGCAGGAAGCAGCCAATCAGTGATTCTCTCTCATTATCTCCGCCCCCCCCCCCCCCCCCCCCCCCCCCCGCCTTTCCCTTCCACTCTGAAATCAATAAAAATGTAAAAAAAGAAAACAAAAACTACTGGGTAGAATACCCCAGGACTAAATGGAAATGACAGCCAGAAGTAGAGGGATCTTTAGTACCTGCCAGAACCAAAATGAGATCTTACTCTGTGGAGGGTAAGGTCCAAACTTCCCAGTACTTTTGCCAATTCAGAAAGTGCAGGTCATGATTTTCATAAGTGATGTACATCTACAGCAGATTCCAACAGCATGTCCAGGAATGAAGATGCACTGTGGGCACGACCACAGAGGTCAGTGAAAATTACACAAAGACCAGCATGCAGGCCCATCTTTCTAGTGTCCCTAATGCATAAGCTTTCTCTACATCTAAATACCTCTTGAGGAAAAAGTGGGAATGTCATAAAATTTTCAGTGAGAAGCAAAACTGGTTGGTGAAACTTGAATTTTATTATATAATTACCCAAAACAAACATAGACAACATTAAAGAAACTATTTTAATTTCAAGACTTTAAGTTAATTATGATTATCAAGTTTTATCCCGATCCTTATCAGTGAGCTGTTGGTTTATTAATAAGAAGTCCTTTATAAACAAAAAAGAAAACTAACCTTTTGCACATCTGAGTATAGTATGTAAATATTTTACTCTGTGTCAATATTTTTAGAAAGACTTAATGAAAGATATTTAGTAGATTAGGAGAATTTAAAGTATGAATGATGCTAAATGGAAATAGAATAATCTAATACTGAAGTTTCAATGAAACCCACTTGTATTAGGGTTCTCTAGAACAACAGAACCAATGATATATATATATATATATATATATATATATATATATATATATATATATATATATATATATAGAGAGAGAGAGAGAGAGAGAGAGAGAGAGAGAGAGAGAGAGAGAGAAATTGGCTCCCTGTGATTATGAAGGCTAGCAAGTCCAAACTCTGCAGGGTAGGCTAGAATGCTGGAGATCTAGGAAAGCCAACATTCCAATTTGAATCTGAAGACTGTTATAGAATCAGAAAGAACTGAAATTACAGATGAGGGCAATCTACTAGAGAATTATCTCTTGCTTGTGGGAGGCCAGTCTTTTTGGTCTATTCATGCCTTCAATTGATTAGGCAAGGCCCACTCTTACTATGGAGGGCAATCTGCTTTACTTAAAAGTTACATTGATTTAAATGTTAATCTCATCTAAAAACAACTTCATAGCCTGGCCGGCATGGTTCAGTGGTTGAACACAGTCCTATGAACCAGGAGGTCACAGGTCAATTCCCAGTCAGGGCACATGCCCAGGTTGTGGGCTCGATCCCCAGTAGGGAAGGTGCAGGAGGCAGCGAATCAGTGATTCTCTCTCATCATTGATGTTTCTATTTATCTCTCCCTCTCCCTTCCTCTCTGAAATCAATAAAAATATATTTTTAAATAATAGTAAAATAAAATAAAAACAACCTCATAGAAATACAGAATAATTTTTTACCAAATAAATGGACAATTCATGGCCCAACCAAGTTGACACAAAATTAACCATTACACCACCCACTGTGCAATACTTTTGTGATGTACTTACTATTTTGGAAGGGGAAGTTAACAAGACATGAAAGAAGGAAAATAGGCAAGTATCTGTTATGCCTATTTTAGACTTATGTGCTTTATGGAATAGCTCTGCAGGGAATTGGAATAGATGGGATTGAGTGGCCATGCCATGACCCAGCATAGAATGCACTGGATGAAGAGGTAACAGACACTTGCTATAGGAAATTTTTTTGTAGATATGCAATCAAGAATTATTCTTTAATCATATATTCCCTTCAGTTCTCACTATTTTTTCAAATCCACTGGAAGTTTTAAATTAGGGAAAGATAGTGTTAATAAAATAATAAAAGCTTAGAAGACACATTTATTGTTAACCTCATTTTTGTCATTGGCACAGGCAGTCTTTTCTTTCTTCACCTTTCATTATTACTGCTCTTAAATTGACTGTTTCACACCATAGGACTTTGTTAATATCCAGTGGTCAGTCAGAGAGCTCATTTGGTAAAGGTTTTTCAAAAAAAGGAAAGTGTTCTCTACTGGCTATAGCCAATTCTATGGCACCAAGAAGCACACTAATTATAATTCACCTTTTTTAGGAATCAGATCACAAAAGGTGCTAGGCTAGTAAAGTTTTGATTATTACCTAAAGTTGTACCATTAATAAAAAAAGTTTAGGCAAAAATAGTTTGCCCTAAATCTGAAGGGAATAGAAGAGCATGAGAAGAAAAGAAAAGTGGTGTAATTGTATAGAAACTTTATTTCTTTAATATGACCTTTTCTCTTTTCTTTCCTTTTGATTCCAACTGGCCTCATCCAGCACACTGACTCACCTGCCTCCTTCCCCCTTACAGGAGCACTCCATCATCATTAAGCCTCAAGACAATGCAGTTCTGATTGGCATCAAATAATTTTAGGAACAAAGCCTCCCAACTGTTGACCCCACAGATAGAGTGTTGGTCACACCAGAGATAACATCTATTGTTGCAGTTTTTTTTTATTTGTTTATTTATTGACTAGAGGCCTGGTGCATGAATTCATGCACCAGTGGGGTCCCTCGGCCTGGCCTGCAGGATTGGGCAAAACCAGCTCTCTGACATCCCCCGAGGGGTCCCAGATTGTGAGAGGCGCAGGCCAGGCTGAGGGACCCCATTGGTGCACGATAGGGGCCAGGGAGGGATGTGGAAGGTTGGCCTGCTAGGGAGGGACAGTGGGAGTGGAAGGGCTCCAGGGTGTGTCCTTCCCATCTCACTCAGCAGCAAGCTAACCTACTGGTCATAGAGACTGATCTACTAGTCAACTGTCTGCCCCCTGGTTGTCAGTGCACATCATAGCCAGCAGTTGAGCGGCCTTAGCATATCATTAGCATATTACGCTTTGATTGGTTGAATGGACAACCAGACACTTAGCATATTAGGCTTTTATTATATAGGATTTTAGAAAGAGAGAAGGGAGGGAAGGAGAAAGAGAAAGAGGGAGAGAGAGAGAGATAATGGGAGAGAGAAACATCAATCTGTTGTTCCACTTATTTACTCATTGGTTGCTTTCCGTATGTGCCCTGCCCAGAGATTGAACCCACAACCTTGGCATATCAGAATGACATTGTAACCAACTAAGCTACCTGGCCAGGGCTAGTAGAGATAGCTTCTAGGCCTCAGTTGTGTTTCAGCTCCAGGCCCAGAAAAGCAGCGAAACTAGATGAAGCAACACCATAGCTGACCTCAGGACCAGATACCCTGACCAATTAGTAGAGACCACAGCCCTAACTCCCTTAGTAATCACGGCTAATGATTTGCCCCCTATACAACCCATCCCCTGGAAGTCATCAGACCATGTCTTTGAGCATCAGTTAACTTGTCTCTAGGTGGAGCCACTTCCTCAAGTAATAAACACTTACTTTCTTTGCTACAAACTCTTGTCTGTGCCTTATTCGGCAAACAGACCCCTTTAGTTTGGTATAAGTAGCATGTCCAAGGAGAACAAAAGAAGAAATGAGAGGAGGGCAAGAGTAGAAGGAAGTCATTCCTCCAAATGTCAGCAATTTCAGTGCCCTCATGAACGTACTTTTTTCTTCTTAACATTCTATTTGAGTAATTCACAGTTAAAACTGGTTTAATCTAAAAATGGTGCTTTTCTTACACTAATGTATTAATAATAACATTAAGATAATGCCACAGAAGAAAAGATCAAATGCTTCCAGGATCAATTTGACACAGCCAGTCTGAAAAGTGTACCACACGTATTATTATTGTCATCATTAAATATAACAAATGTTTGCAAACAAAACTATGAGAAACAACAATTATGTTTAGTCTCCCCTTAACCTTTTTGAGAAAGAGTAAAAGATCAGTCGGGAGTCAAAAACCAGGTATTATAAGCTTTATTAGGGGAAAGATCTGCCGGGCTGTCTCCTAAAGGGAGAGCAGCAAGCTGTGCAGAGGTGAGCACTCCTTCTGAGGGGAGGAATGGGAAGGAATGGGGGCGTAGGATACTTGGCGCGCGCTGATTGTTGGCTTAAAGTATGGTCCATATATGGTACATGGTTAGGCACGCAGGTATTTCCAGGCTGCAGGTTATGTCATGTTTGCTGTTACTCCGCCCACCAGTTGGGGGAAGGGAGGATCTATCAAAGAGGACTGCAGGAAACCTAAGAGGCCTCATTGAAAGTCACTAGCATCAAGACCACAAAGGGTTTTAAAGATCAAAGTAACATATGCAAACTCCACTGACATCGGATGTTAAATCAAAACATGAAAGCCTTCTTATTCTTCAAAACCTCTAATGGATTTTGTCAGAAAATTTGTGTATGACTTCCCCATTTCTCTTTTTTAATTATTAGAGAGATTTGCATAAAAACAGGATTTTCATTTTTAAGAGTTCATCTGCTCCTACTGTTCTTCCCCTCACTTGAAGTTATAATCCAGTATAAGATAAATAGCAGCAGGAGGAGATAAACTCCTAAAAGACAAAGATCTTGTTTTCATGCAAATTATTCAAATCATGTTTTTGAAGTCAAACAGAAGATTGATGGTATGCAAATAACATTGTAATATAGTTTCCTGTATATTCTAGGACTTTTTTTTTCAAAGTGCTTGTGTTGTATTAAAATAAATTAGCATTCTGACTATAGGGGAGCAAAATATGGCTCTTTGGTACACTGATTATTTTAAGCTGGTTATTGTTAGGTCTCCGAAGGAAGAGTGCACGAAACCAGAGTGGTGAGGGATTATGAATTTATTCGATCATCCAAGAGGGTCAACGGCTTTTAAAGGACTTTTGGCGGGCTCTTTACTGGGTGGAGACTTCTTTATGAATACCAGGAGGGGAGATAATGAAATGTGGTCACCAAAGGGAATATCCATAAGGACTTGACTAGAAGAGCCAGTTCTTGGGGGAGGGGTTCCAACTTAATTGCTTGATCAAGCCTAAGTAGAAGTAAACATTTACATTTATAAAGGAATTCTCCATTTATAAGTGTCTCCCTCTGTACCAGGAAGAGAAATATAGCACTAAACCTCTGTAAACTCTTATTGTTACCATGGTAACTAGCTAGCTAATAATAATAAAAAAGGAGCAAAGGAGGGGCTTGGCATTGTAATCATGTTCATCTGGACAGTGTCACCAGAAAGTCGCAGTTTCACACTCCCCAAGGAACCACTGGTCCATTCCTTGCAAATCACTGGGAAAGGGATCAAACAAAGGGGAGATGGCACAAGTGCAGTGAAGTCAGGGTGATGGGAGTTGTAGGGAAGGTGCTTGCCTAGCAGTCTAACCTGGGAACAGAGATAATTAACTAGGGGGTAGAGCCATGGCAAGCACAGGAAATGTTGAAAGGATAAAATCCCTGGGATAAAGTTCTCTTTCTCTTCCTCCTCATGCTTCGTTCCTGCTTCCTTGCACTTCCCTGCGCTCCCTCTATAGCCAGGTGGCCCTAGAAGCCACATGGCCCATGGCCATGAAGACCCACACACAATGGACTGCAGCTGGAAATGAAAACACCATTGTTGGTGCGTGGGCTGACCTCTTTCTTGGGGCCAGATGCTGAAGTGGACTGTGCAAATCTGGAGCAGAAACTCTGGGCACTGGCTTTGATTTTAACTCTGCTGAAGACAAAATGGGACTTTTTCCATGGCAGGATGGAGGGAGATGGGACCTGGGAAACTCAGGGGTTTAAGTCACCGAAATAAAGTTTTCTATGATAACTCATCCTCCTCTGGAGGCCTCAGGAAATTCTTCCCACAGCACTCCAAGAAGCCTACTTCCGCCAGCAAGAGGTAGGGATGCTGAAGACACCACACGGATAACATTATTAATGAAGAAGGAAAGGATTTAAATCTGTTTAACAACCTTACTCTTGTCTACTGTGCTTCTCCTGATAACCTTACATAACTGACTCGTCACCCTTAAGATCTTTGGTCTTTAGCTGAACATGGCATGTAAGGTGATGGCTTAGGCCATTTTGGGGCATTACTACTCAGTTTTCCTGGGTCTCTCCCACATATACAGGAAATATATAAGCTATGAAACTTCTTTTGTTTTTCTCTTTATCTGTCTTATATCCATGTAATTATTCAGCCAGCCAAAGGGCCTCTCAGGGTAGAAGGAAAAATTTTCCTCCCCTGCAAGAGACCATAATAAATAATTTACTTATTAAATGCCAATGTACATATTAGCAAGAAATGTGGGAAGGCATATCAAAGATCACTTTAAGTAAGGCTCACATCATATTTAACCAACACTTTTGAAAGCCAAATAATTCTACTGTGACTTTGGAAAGCTTCCGAACCGGGCCCCAGGGTCCCTTATAATAATGCGTTATTTCCTCTTGCTTTTATTTTTTTCAGATTTAAAGTTTTTGTTCGCTCCTAAATAATATTCTCTAAAATTCACTGAGAGAAAGGTTATTTCTTAACCCACTGTCCATAGAACTACTTCACTGTACAGTAAGTATCGCTGTGTATAGGTTTAATATAATTTCATATCCACTGACACTATTTTATTTTAGAATCAGAATGTATTTTCTAATGTTCATCTCAAGGGCTGAGTGGCTGCAATGCGAGGGTGCAGGATGTGGGGGCTGCACATGCAGATTCAGATTCTCTTGGGTTGGGGGAGAAAAGCAGGGCAAATCCAACATGGGTGAATTCAGGTGAGGATTGGATCTTAGAATGTGCTTCCAGTGGATTCTGGCGACAGAGTCCGGGGCCTGCAGTCTGGGGAATGAGGGGGCCTCTGGCTGTACACCTCCAGCTGTCCCTGACCTGGCTGGATGTAAAGTTGTTTTAATCCACTCATTTATGAGGAAAAAAGTTGCTTTGATGTAAGAATAAAGTAAGGCATGCATGGATATCACCCTTTACTTCAAGATACAACATTTTGAAAACAGACTTGAAAGCAGATTATCATGATAGAAAGGCAAGTGAGAACGTGCTTCTGCTGGCTTGTAAATTAGTTCCTATCTGGTAGCCTCCAACCACTGTCTTTCACTAATGGAATAAACACACAAAGGGAACTCTTGGAAAACAGGTGAGGAGCCTGGTGAGTTGTGTGATTGTTTCCTCAGTTATATGCTCCTTAAAAATATAGCCAGAGTGACAATCTCATATTCTCTCTCTCTCTCTCTCTCCTATTTTGGGTTTTAACTTCCACTAAAGTTCCTGTAACTTAAATACAAAATACTTAAAGACCATTATGATACATTTTTCCATTGTTTTAAAAGTATCATCATGTGGGTAGCTCCTACAAAGCAACCAAGGTGTCAGTGTCTGTTCGGAGCTTATATAGTATGCAAATTTAATAGTTTATAGTTTCCTCTAATTTCTAGCTGTCAAACAGATAAAAGAAGGGGAAGAGTGTTTGCTAAGGTGGTAGCAGAGAATAAAAAGAATATTATCTTTTTATTTTATCTCTTACTATGAAAAATATATACACATCACACATATAAAAAGATATTTGTGTGTGAATGTATCTGTATCTATGGCTGAGCAACAAATCAACCCAAAATTTACTAGTGTAAAACCACAATGGTTTGTAATTTCTCATGACTCTGGGTTCTTCTGCTGATGTCACCTAGACTCAAGTGGAGGGTCAGTGGGAGCTGGGCTCTGCAGGGAGAGGTGGGACAGCTGGACCCTCTTCTCCACTTGATCTTTCCCCTTGAAGGAAGCTAGTCCAAGACTCCTCAAGTGGTGGCAGCAACATTCCAAAAGGGCAAGCTCCAATATGCAAATATATATAAAGCCTCAGCTTGCAGTGTCATTGTGGGAGGGGCCATCACCACACCAGAGTATCAGTTCCCAAAGGCATGGCTCACTGAAGGCCACTAGTGTAATTATGCAGCATTGCTTCTTGAAATAAAATAATTTTCATGCATGGACACAATTGTTCTAGAGAAGTGTGATCAGAGTGTCTGAGTGCTTTCATAGTGGGGCAGCTACAGGCGGGGGAGTTTCTGTTACCTTATTTTGTAATGATCTACTCTAATAAAAGAGTAATATTGAAATTAACCGTCTCTCTGAGATGCCTAGGCCACGCCCACCAGCCAAGCCACACCCACCAGCCAATCAGAGTGGCTGTATGCAAATTAACTCAGCCAAGATGGAGGCCAGCAGGGTGGGCGGGGCAGGTGCCGGGCCTTGGGGTGAGCGGATACCAGCAGGTGGACATCCCCCAAGGGGTCCCAGACTGTGAGGGCACAGGCTGGGCTGAGGGACTCCCTGCCCCCCCCCCCTCCCGAGTGCACAAATTATTGTGCACTGGGCTCCTAGTATTCATAATAAAAGCAAAGAGGAAGAGCTTTCAAAAAGAAAGCCAGTGCCATTATTTAGAAGGAGAATATAATTGTTATTGAGTTTTCACTATCTACTTGGTATTGAATCAAATGAATTGTATATATTCTCATTTGATTTAATCCAGTATACAACTCTGAATATCATTTGTTAAATTTAGGTAGTGAAAATTATAATGCTGACTGCTCACTTATTAAGTATTGTGCTAAACTATTTTCACCATTTTCACTAACATTGTAAGATAGACTAGTAAGTTCTAAATAAAACCAACAGTAATTTATTGAGACATTAACAATTTTACCTTATCAATCATCTATAATTGGCTCACTCTTGAGTAAAAAGGTCCAGAATAACAGTGGCTTAAACAGATAAGAGTTCATTTCTCACTGAGAAGGCTAGAAATAGATAGTGCAAGGTTGGGCTCTCCAGCTCTGAGGCTCCAGCTATCCAGGTCCTTGCAGCTTATGATTCCCACGCCCATAGCACAGTTTTGGATACATGACCACACTTTGCTGCAAGGGAAGTTAGGAAAATACTATCCTAGCCTTTTCCTCAGTGTCCATTCATTCTTAGTGCTGGAAATGGAGAATGAATATTAGGGGACAAGGGCAATCTTTCTTTCATTTCATATTAAGTGGCATGCTTGGGCCTTGGGGTCAGAGATACAATCCCTAACAGTTCCCCTAAAATGAATAATTTCTCTGACGATCCTCATTAACCTAATAAGAGGATAAGCACACTTGGCTTTATGGAAACCATCATGTTCTATGATAGAGGGAAAGCTAGTGCATTTGTAACTACAGAACTAGCAGCAAGTTGAACTATTTTAATAATAGGCACAATCACTATGATTTCATTGGAATTCACAAAAAAGAGATAAGAAAGCATCAAGTGGAAAGTCAGTCAGACAAGCAGGATAGTAGTCTCCCCGTTATCTGAGGGGGATGCATTATGAGATCCCTGTGGATTCCTAAAACCATGGACAGTACTGAACTTCATAGAGATGCTCCTCGACTTATGATTGGGTTCTGTCTCAATAAATTGTAAGATGGAAATATCCTAAGTCAAGAGCATTTAATATACCTAACTTATGGAACATCATAAGATTAGCCGAGCCTACCCTAAATGCGCTCAGAACACTTACATTAGCTACACTGGGGCAAAGCCATCTTACTGCAGCTGCCCAGCACCACAAGAGACTATCGTGCTGCATATTGCCAATCTAGGAAAAGATCAAAATTCAAAATTTACAGTATGGTTTCTCTGAATGCGTATGCCTTTTGCACCATCTTTAAGTAAAAAAATCATAAGCTGAACCAGGGTAACTCGAGGACTGCCTTTATATACTATGTTTTTTTCCTGTACATATATATCTATGATAAAGTTTCATTTGTAAATTGACACAGTAAGAGATTAACAATATTAACTAATAAAAAATGAACAATTATAACAATACTAGGAGCCCAGTGAACAATATATTGTGCACTCAGGGGGTCCCTCAGGCCGGCTTGTACCCACCCACCCCGCTGCCCGCCAAACACCCATCGAGCCCCGCCCACCTCACACACCCCAAGGCCCGCCGCCTGACCGCCAGCCCCGCTGCCCCGCTGCCTGAGCCACACCCACCTTCGTGGTTGTGCTGCCGGCCTCCATCTTGGCTGAGTTAATTTGCATACCGCCACTCTGATTGGCTGGTGGGTGTGGCTTAGGCATCCCAGAGAAACAGCCAATTTCAATATTATGCTTTTATTAGAGTAGATACTATAATAAAAGTTATTAGAATATGCTCTCTCTCTCACACACACACACAAAATATCTTATTGTACTGTACTCACCCTCTTTCTTGTTATGATGTGTTCACTGCAGATAAGTGAAACAGTCAAAAAGGGGGACTATGTATCTCAGGGGATGAGCATGCATTAAGGAAGTGGGGGAGGGGCGAGGATTCAGCAGGGGGAGCTGGCTTAGTAAGCAAAGGCCTGCCTTAAATTTTTTTCATTATCAAGAGAAGAAATTTTCTAATGAATTAAAACAAAGGAAAAGTGTTATTATTCTATCTTTCAGGTTAGGTGGCATTGGTTTCTAGATATTTATTTTACATTGATTAAATTACCACATGTTTTATGAACTCTTCTTATCACCTTTTCTATTTTTTCAGAGACTACTTCACATATATAAGGTTCGGTTCTCCTTGGCACTGTACCCAGGTCTAGCTCAGCACTGGCATGCCTTCTGGGCATCCA
>PVJC01047495.1:0-12862 GCA_004026665.1 Murina feae
AGAGCCTTATTCTACCTGGGAGAAGGCAGTTCTCCAACCCCAGTCCATCCCAACCTTCCTGTTTCACTTCAGGGTAAAGGAAGCTACAAAATGGTTGTAATGTTTACCTCCCAGGGTGACAAGCTCACTAGAAGACTGAGATTTAGACATCAAATTGTATAATGTCTTCTCCTTCTAGAAATGGCGTAGGTAAAAATCTGGGCGAGTTTAGCTTAGGGTTATGAGTTTTCAGGTGCAACAGCAAAAGCATGCTATAAGAAGGAAAATTATTAAGTTGGATTTTATTAAAAATAAAAAAAGGATTCCTCTGTAAAAACATGGTTAGGCAATGAAAAAACAAGCCTAGGCAGGGAGAAAAGACAGACACAACACAGATCAGGTAAAGGTTTTCTGTCTAAAATATATATAGAAATCTTGAAAATCAACAGGGAGAAAACAGACGACACAGCTGAAAAATAGGCAGTGGATCTGAAGAGGCATATCACAAAATAATATATATATACAGATGGCATATAAACATGAAAATATGCTCAACATAATTTGTCTTTAGGAAGCGCACATTAAAAGAACAATGAGATACCACCACACCCTGTTAGAATTGCCAAAATCCGACAAATTTGCACTATCAAATTTCAGTGAGAAGATGGAGTAGCAGATGAGGGAGAATGCAAAATAGAACAGACACTTGGAAACACAGTTTGGCAGCTTCTCCCAAAGCTAAACATAGTCATAGCATATGATCCAGCAAGTGCCCTCCGAGCTATCTGCCTAACTGATTTGAAAACTTATATGTACACAACAACTCGCATGGAAAGTTTTATAGCAATTTGATGCATGATCACCCAGAACCGCCAAGGATGGCAGGAGGGCAGGAGTGGAGGAGGAATGAAGAAGAAGGAGATTTAATGTAAGGCTTATGAGAATTAAACAGATAATATGGGACTATGTTTGCCAAGGGTAGGATTATTAACACATTTTTAGAATGAACTTTTAAAATTTTGGAACGATTTAGATTTACAGTCAAATTGCAAAGATAGGGCTAGCCTCCATGGCTCAGTGGTTGAATGTTGGCCTATGAACATCATGGTTCGATTCCCGGTCAGAGCACGTAACTAGGTTGCAGGCTTGATCCCCAGTGTGGGGCGTGCAGGTGGCTGGTAATCAATGATTCTCTCTCATCATTGATGTTTCTCTCTCTCTCTCTCTCACCTCCCCTCCCTCTCTCTCCCTTCCTCTCTATGAAATCAATAAATATATATATTTTTTAAAAAGAAATTGTAAAGACAGTGTAAATTGTAAGACAGTTTCCATACTCCACAGTCAGGTTCCCTTACTATTAACACCTTATATCAGCATGTAGGTATAGTTGTTACAATTAACAAACTAATACTTACACACGATTATGAGCTAAAGTCCATATTTTATTTATATTTCCTTAATTTTTATCTAATATCCCTCTTCTGCTCTGGGATACCACCTAGGTTACTGCATTACCTTTAGGTGCCATGTCTTCGTAGGCTTATTTGGGCTGTAATATTTTCTTAGACTTACCTTGTTTTCAATGACCTTGACAGTAGGAGGACTACTGGTCAAGTTATTTTGTAGAACCCTTTTCTGTTGGAGTTTGCCTTATGTTTCTCTCATGATTAGACTGAAGTTTTAGGGGTTATTGTGTGGGTTTGAGGGAGAACGTCTTCAGAGGTAAACTTACATTTTCATCACATTCTATCAAATGTACTTGTTATTAACTTAGTCACTGTACAAAAATTCTACCTGTTATTAGAAATGTCATTTAATATGGCTGAATAAAGCTATCTACACAATAAAATTTTTAGAGATTTGACATATTCTGGTATAATGTTTTTAATAAAATTCTGTGTTATATAAGCTAAAAATGTTGTATATCACAGAAATGATGACATTTCCTGATCAACTGCATCTTATTGAATTCTCATCAGATCCTTAGGGACATCTGAGGGAGGTATGTACTATTATTTTAATCCATAATCACTCTCTACTTTGCGCTCTTTTTAGGTAGAGGTACTGGCATGCATTGAGTGAGAACAAATGGGACACAGGCTTGGTGGAGCCATGGGAACCAATGGCGTTACAATCCCTTTTCAATGGCTTGGTTGAGAGAGGTTTCAGTGGAGGTATTTAAGGTTATTATGAAAGTCATCTTTAATTCCTCATGATATCTCTCTCCCTCTCCCTCTCCCTCTCCCTCTCCCTCTCCCTCTCCCTTCTCCTGTCATTCTCTCAAAGAATTCCATTATGGAAATTATCTCTGTATCTCTCAAGCAGAATATTTTCACAATAAACACTGAATGGATAGGTGGATGCACATTCCTGAACTATTAGATGGCATAAGGCCAACTTACTAGTTTGTCCAGAAATTTGCTAGTTTCAGCAACGAAGGAAAACTCTCATTCCCTAGTCTAAGTAGGTCGGTTGTCCACCCCCATGCAAGGTATCACTACTGCATGGGGAGTGGCGTTAGAAGTCTAAGTGGAAGGAAGAGTAGGACCAAGGAAAAGAAAGCAAGACTTAGCTACTCAGTTGCTGAGAATTCTGCCTCATGCAGCCTCGTATGTCTCATTTCATAATGCTACTCAGAATATCGAGTATAAAGGAAAATTTAAAACTTCCTAGAGAAACAGTAGATACAATGCAAACTGTCAGTATTATTTTGGCTACCTTTCACATCAATAATTGAATAAATAATTTGAAACTGTTATTATGCAAGATATTTGTCAATTAGATGGATTTACTTATTCGGTCTATTTTCATTGATGAGAATTAACAAAGTCAATTGAAGCTCAGCATTCTATTCTAATATAAGCTATCTTTGTAAGTGCTTTAACCTTAGCAGACTTCAGAGAAAATATTCTGGTTACATAATTGCATACTTTATTTTAATCATTGGAAGCTAAATGAAACATCATTGAGCAGTACAAGAAAGAAACATCAGGCACAATAAAATTCTTACAATTACACCACCTAAGACAAATTTCTTTTAGCCAAGGTTCAATGAAAATGCAACGTTTTCGTTTTCCTGATCAACAGCATTATGCATATGGCCTTGTCGTTCATGGAGCACACATATTTATTCCTGACATTGCTGCCTGAATTTAGGAAACTGATGAAAGTTATCTCATAAAAAATTAATGATGTAAAGCCTAAGTGTAGACTACATAGTTAGTGTCTAGCCTTTCAGAAACACACACACACACACACACACACACATTAAGCCTGAAACATAAATTGCGTTCAGTTTTGCCCACTAATTTTGAATAGGCAGAGCTTTTTGTGAGTTTTTGTGTTTGTTTGTTTGTTTGTTGTTTTTTGAGCAAATATGCAGCTCTTCTGCTCTCGGGGCCATAGTGCAAATAATTCTGATTAAAATACCAGGAGATGCTTAAGGCCGCCAGGAAGAATGGGGTGAAAGTTCTGGCGAGAATTGAGGTAACTAAGCAGTTTCCTCCATGGCGATGCTGCTGTGTAACCTCATTTTGGATGTTGCATGTGGAATCATGCAGAACGGGCAGAAAACTGACAGAATTTAGGGAACGGGCTCTTTTGAGATGAAGTAGACCTGGGCAGTTTAGTTTTACAAATGCAGACTTTTTCTCACACAACTAGCAAAATGCAGGAGAAGTAGAATTCTTGCTAAGTTTGCTACTTTGCCATGAAATGTGAAAACATGACTTGATGATTTTGCAGCCCAGGTGTGAGGAGCTATGTAAAAGATTCTTTAAGAAACCGGTAATGTTATGTCTCCCATTCCATTGGAGATTGGGTTGAAATGTTAAAATTCTGGAAAGATAATATCGTTGCCATTAGCATCATCATTATCATAATCACTATGAGGTTTTGAGGAAAGTGATACTATAATAAGAGAAAAACAACAAAAAAAGAAAAGGTATGTGCTGGAAAGATACCACTTATATGGAAGATTTTAATAATTAGAACTGCTCAATATGTCCCTTTCGAGTGAAAGTGAACACAGCTTCCATTTATTCCATTTATACCCTGGGTTGGAACCTATGCCAAGCATATTATATAATGAGCTTATGAAATGATCAAAGTGTGGATATTTTCATTTATTGGCTTAGGAAAGTATTTAGAAAACGTTTTTATTTCTCAAAAATTGTGTATGTGCCCTAGCCCTCTGGCTCAATGGTTAGAGTGTCAGCCTGGGAACAGAAGGGCCACTGGTTTGTTTTGAGTCAAGGGCATGTACTTGAGTTTCAGTCCCAGCCCTGGTCGGGGCACGTGCACAAGGCAACCAATCAATGTGTCTCTCTCACATCGATGTTCTTCTCTCTCTACCCCTCTCTTCCACTCTCTAAAAATCAATGAAAAAAAATATATCCTTGGGTGAGGATTAACAACAACAAAAAGAGCAAACAAACAAAATTGCACATGTAGGTAAGTGGCAGATATGGTATTTAAAGAATGGGTCACTTTTACCCGTGCAGACTCAGCAATTATATGAAACTCCTTTACTGGGTTAATCAAGGCAATGGCTATCAGGGAAACAGATAAAAGTATTTTTTCTTTGGACCTCCCAAGTTACCTCCATATTTTCTCTGTAGCTACAGTACTGGATGATTAATATTTAATATGAAATAGGACTTACTATAGTGATGTCCTACATTGTTTCCTTGGCCAATGTGCGTTCTTTACAAACTCCGAACTTCCTGAGAGCGTAAGGACCCCTTCAGTTTATATCCACAAGGTCTAGCACAATGCCAAGGACACAGTAGAAGCCCAAACCATACATTTTGGAAAATCTCAAGAGCAAAATAGTATTTTTTGTCTTTGTCGATTAAGGTATTACATATGTGTCCTTATCCTCCCCCCCATTGCTGCCACCCCCCCCCCCGCCCGCCAGCCATTCCTTCACCCCCTAATCCAGGGCATCTTGTTGCATTCTTTACTCTGTGTTTGTATTTCCCTTGCTCATCTTGTCCAGCAGATCAAATTATCTTTACATTTTAAAGCCTTTCCTTGTTACTCTTTCTTTGGTGAAGATTTCCCACCAAGCAATCCAACTTTCTGTTCTACTCATAACTTTCAAACAATACAACTATTCCATCTGCTACACTGTACTTGGATTTGAGAAGTAGCACCCTCAAGATCAGAGCCGAAGCTCTGAAGTTAGACATTATAACTTGCGTTTGAATCCAGACTCTATCATTTAGTAGGCCTTGAGTAAGTTACTATAATACTCTGAGTCTTGGTCTCTTTGTCCAGCATTCCTCCTTAAATGGTGAAGTTGAGAATGAAACCCCATAGGACACATTGATAGTTAGCTGGAAACACTGGGGGCAGAGGTGGCTATAAGTTTAGTATCTTAACTCCAACCCAAATCTCAACTAGGAGCCTCAAATTCCGGCTTCCAGGAGAACGTTCTATGATGATTGATATGACCTGTACCTGCTCTGATCAATATGGTCAACACTAGCCACTTATGCCTGGCGTACACCTTAAATATGGCTAAAGAAGACTGAGGAAGTGAATGTTTAATTCTGTTTCAGTAGTGTACCTTTACATAGCTACACGTGGCTAGGGGTTGCCATGCTAGAGAGCACAACTCTAGAGGGCAAGGGAGTGTCTCAACTACATTTATTCCTGGCACCTAGCACCATGTTACTTGATACAGAGCCAGTTCTCGAGAACCTTCTGTGGGCCACAGAATGAAACAATACGTGTAATGATGAAGGAAATGTGACCTTGCCTATATAATAAACTGGATTTTCATCTTTTCTATTAGCAGTATCCCTTAAAAATGTTTTTAAAAATGTTTTATTGATTGAGAAAGAGAGAGAGAGAGAGAGAGAGAGAGAGAGACAGACAGACAGACAGACAGACAGACATTGATGTGAGAGTGAAACCTCAACCGGCTGCCTCCTGCCAGGGATCGAGCTGTAACCCCGGCATGTGCCCTGACCAGGAATTGAACCATCAACCTTTTGATGCCCAAAATGATGCCCAACCAACAGATCAACACTGGCCAGGGCTGTCAGGCGTACCCTTGGTGGCCACCCACCTTCAGTTAGTTTATTCTTGCTCCCCATTAACCTCTTTCCCCATTGTTGGCGTTCTCTAAGGACCCTCTTTCAGAAATCCATCCCATGTACACAAACTAATTGCATAAGCTGTCCTGGGCACTATAATAGTCTCAAAATAGAGAGGACCTGACATGGTTAGCTTCCCAGGAGTATGGTGTGTGGTATTGTGTCTGGGTGTTTGCAGTTAGCTGGACTTGGTTTGGGAATTCAAGTCAGGCGCATTTCAGCTGAACAGTCTGGGACCAATTGCTTACTATGTCTGAAACTCAGTTTCCTCAGACACAAAGCAGACATAATACCTTACCCACAGCAAGAAGTCTTAGTGAGCATTATTAAATCAGCTAAATGTTTGGCTTGCAGAGGTCAGCCCAAAAGATAACTCATGTGTAAGCTCTTCTTCGTTTCATGATTTTCATCACATAGCCCTCATTTGATAAGTGCTTAAAATATTTCATGGTTTTCCCAGCTCGGTGGATTGCACATTGTCCCAGGGACCAAGAGGTCCCAGGTTCGATTCCCGGTCAGGGCACATGCCTGGGCTATGGGCTCAATCCCCAGTGTGGACTATGTAGGAGTCAGCCAATAAATGATTCTCTCTCATCATTGATGTTTCGATCTCTCCCTCCCTCTTCCTTCCTCTCTCAAATCAATAAAAATATATTTTAAAAATATATTTCATGTTTTATCATCCTTTTCTCTAATTGGCACATCCATTCCAGTTCTCCTCATAGTCAAGTGTACTCCTTCTGTCTCCCAATGGGGCACTTTTGCTGCCTCCCTTCCCACAGCATCTGATGAGAAACTTAATGTTCTCCTTTGCTGTGTCTCTTAATTTTAGATTATTGTGTTTACTCTCTTTCCCTGTAAAGGCATTTTTTTTATATATATAAGTTAATCTTTCTCTTTTCCCCCCACTGGCAGTCCCCTTTTCCCTCATCTGTCTTTGGTTCTCTTCTGAGGTGTGTGCTCTCCTCCCAATGGACAGAGACAAACAGGGAAGAAAATGTCTAATGTAATTAAAGAGTTCATCTTGGGTTAGGTTGGTACCTGCAATCTATACCACATTAGTTAAACTGCCCACCAACCTAATAGTTTGCATTTCCGAATTGGTGGAGCCATTGCCCCAATGGGAAGTGGAGCTGGGATTTGAAGGTCATCTTTCTTCCTCTCCACCCCATGCTCTTTGCACATGGACACACTGCTTTTTGCCCTCAGCCTCCCCGGATCTGGTCAAGCTCCCGTTTAGAATGATGCAGCTGCAGCCTTTCAGGGAAGGGAAGAAAGCCAGGCCAAGCAGCTCAGCATGAAGACAGATAATAACCTGACTTAGATTTAAATAATGATCAGCCCTCGGGGACAGGTTCCTAGCCTGGAGAGTGATTATGCAAATGAGCTCTCTGTGTATTTCTGAACGTAACATTTTGGAATGGAAACGAAACACCGTCACTGACTTCGTGTTGATGACTGTTTTAAGCAGGCTCCGTAAAGAGCATTCCGTCAAGCCTGCCTTTCCTGCCTTTTTTTTTTTTTAAAAAAAAAAACACACAGCTGAGGGGAAAGGGCAAGTGAGCTAGCATTTAATGAATCCTCTAATGTGCCAAACGCTGCCTTAGGCACTTGTACTTACACTATTTTGTTTAATCCCAACCAACACCACGAGCAGCAGGCTTTGCTAACCCCGTTTCCCCCCATTAATAAACTAGATAAAGGGCAATATTGAGTGCCCAATCACGTACTGAATATCAAAAATTTTATGTTAGCAATATTTCACATTTTTTTATTGTTAAAATATAATCATCTTAACACCAATACTATTAAAAGATAATAGGGGCAAGGGAAACATGTATAACAATCTCACTTAGAAATATAATCATAAAAATTTTGAATATATCAGTAGATTTGGATTGATATGCCAATAGATACACCAACTCTATTGGTGTATTTAAAATTCTAGTATATTATGATTAAGTGTTTATTTCTGCAAAAAACTTCAAATATGACCATTCAAAAACAATGTACTGGTGTAATTCATCGTATTAACCTCTTAATGGGATAATAGATTTAGCCCCGCTTGGGTGGTTCAGTTGATTGGGATGTCGAACTGTACGCTAAAAGGTTGCTGGTTCAATATGTGGTCAGGACACATACCTAGGTTGCAGGGTTCAATCCCCATTCAGGGTGCTATTGGAGACAACCAGTCAATGTTTTTCTCTCTCTCTCTAATCAATGAAAACATACCCTTGGGTAAGGATTTAGAAAATAAGTAAATAAAAATAAATAGATTTTATAAAATATTGAATAAATTTCAACATGCATTTATGACTTTAGGATAGAAGAGCACATCTTTAACCAGAACAATTTATACAAGAAAATTATTCTCGTTGCATTGGAAACATTTTCTTCATTACTTATAACTAATCAAGAGTGCTCACTTTATTGCTTCTGTTCACTGTTGGACTGAAAGTCCTAAGCAACAAGATAAGGCAAAAGGAAGTCGTATAAAGATTGGGAAAGCAGAAACAAAACTTTATCACACATTACATACACACACAATTTTCCAAAGCCCATTGGGTTCCCACTACTCTAAAAGCTGTTGCTTTTTAAGAGCCTCTTTTTCATCTAATAATTTGATTACATGGTTCTACATCCTCCACATAGAATCCCAAGAATTCTAATTTATTGAAACTGATTATGGATTTCAGAAAGATTACTGGATACATCAATATAAAATAATCATTTGCACATCTTATTGATCAGCAAAAATATATGTAATTTTGAAAAGATGTCATTTAAAATGTCAACAAAGACAATAAGAAACTAGGAATAAATCTATTGGAGATGGCTAGATCCTTATGTAGAAAAAAATTTAAAAATTAATGAAAGACATACAAAAAACAACAATAAATGGAAAAATATACTTGTGGATGGGAAGATGAAAGTTTTCCCCAAAATAATCAATACATTTAATTACAATGTCAATCAGTATCTCAAAACAGATCTTTATGTGGACCTGACAGATGGTCCCAGACCATCAATAATAGATAAGACACTTTAAAATAATGAAAGTGAATATTAATAAGTATCAAGAATTTCTGTGAACTATATTAGTAAACTACAGTGATTTAGGCATGATAGATGAAAGAAAAGAATAGGATGTAGATACGGATTCAAGTACATTTGGAGCCTCAATAAATGCTAGAGGGAAATAGTGAGCCACCCACTACATGCAAATTGGGGCTTAAGTGTAGAATTTAAGAAAGTGTAGAGTGTAATAGAGGCTTAGGAGAAGAAAGAGGAGGAGAAGGGAGAAGAGGAAGAAAGAGGAAAATCATGAGGGAGAGAAGATGGAGAAAGAGGGAGAGGGACAGGGAAGGGGAGGAGGAGAAAAAGAGGACACAATTTCATTGGATATCTTAGTTATCTGGAACAAAGTGGTTAGGAGTTCTCTCCTTAAATTTTCAAGGCTTTAGTTAGCTAATAGCTAGGATAATCATTTTCTTGTTTAAGAACTATCAACATGAAAAGATTGAAATAAAGGTAAAATAGGACCTTAATCCCCAGGGGCAATGGATATATATATAGAAATGGGGAAGATATGGAGCAGTGGGATGCATATCTTGATGGAAATACACATACAGACTGATATGATATACACCTATTATAAGCATACAGCTCTTATTAGCATGGATAATGAAGAATCATACTGGAATTTGGGGTAACAAGGTATTTCTAAGTAAATTAACAACATGGTTCTAATTATAGAGGCCCTAGAATTTCAACATTAATAATCATAAGATAACAGTTAAGAACATACTATGTTTTAAGTTATTTGCTAAGGTCTATATATACATTATCTCAAAGAACATTTATTAAAAAAACGAGATAGGTAAAATTATCATTTTATAAGTGAGATATTCATTTCAAAATTAGCCAATGTAAATAAAATGGCTAGTGGTACCTATTGGATTAAAAATTAGGCTATTGGAATTTATACAACTCTTAACCCTTCCTCTTAATGCTTTTGGGGTATTTGGAGGTTCTTTGTGAGGAACTCATTTAATTAAAATATTTTATCATTCAACCAGAAATTAAATATTCCCTTCAATTTGGCCACACATATTAGCAAGTCCATCAAATATGTTTGCTTTGGGCTAAAATAATATCAACTCTGGGTAAAACACTAATAAGTTACACAGCATGAGCTTATTGTCAATCATAGCTTTCTTTGTTAGTAGAAGTATGAAGCACTTATTTTTTAAAGAGATGGAATCAATGATCTTAACTTTTGACTATCAGGGACACTTACTAATCCACTCATCCTGGTCACCATATTTGTGATTTTTTCTTCTTGCAAAGAGTATCTTACTTTCCTAGTGCAGGTAATGCATATATCTGTATATATAAAAGCCTAAGTGACCATCCAACCGTTTGGCCATCCAACCAGTAGCTATGATGTGCATTGACCACCAGGGGGCATCGCTCAGCACAGGAACTTCCAAGCTGTGAAGACTTGGAAGCTGCACCTGGAACCAGAAAGGAGGGACCCCGATTCAAGGGTGAATCCACCTGAAAAACACTCTCTCAACAATCTGGGACCCGTTGGGGGATGTCGGAGAGCTGGTTTCGGCCCGATCCCTGCAGACCAGGCTGTTGGACCCACTGGTACACGAATCCATGCACCGGGCCTCTAGCCTCTAGCATCGGAAATAAGCAATAAGCCACAAAACGGTGGCCTTTAAGAACAAATTACCAACGAATCCCAAGCACATATAAATTACAAAATCCAATGCTTTCCTTTTGATGTCACGTTGCTTCTGGGCATTTTTTACCCTTGGGCAGCTCTGCCTCCAACTTAATTGTATAACATTTTAATATCCTCGAGTCTGTTTGAACACTGTTGCTTTCTAGTTATCTCATTTCCACTAAACTTCTAGTTTCTGGTTGTATTGGTTCAAATGCTTTCAGATTGATCCCTGTGTGGCGCCATCTGCAAAATTGATTACTATACTATTTACTCAGATTTATCAGATCATTAATAAAGGAAACAGAGAAAACGAATAGGCTTGCAGTGCCCCCCCCCATCACCCCTCAAGTCCAGACACAGTCATTTATCACTAATCCATATTTATGTCCCAGGAGACACCCTTTCTCTGAATTGGGCTGACATCCAAGTGTCCCTCTATTTGACTTACGAGTGAAGGACATGGGAAGAACCCTATGGGACACTTCAGTTAATCCAACACTAATAATCACAATTTTATGGCCTTTCAAATCAACTGTTATAAGACCCTGGCTGGGTAGCTCAGTTGGTTAAAGCATCATCTCAATAATCACAGCGGAGAGTTCTTAATCAATCCAAATGTCCTCCGACTGTAAACCAGAAGACCGGGACTAAGAGAGTTTGGGTATTATATTCAAGGACAGACCCCGAGATGAAGGCAGAGCAGAAACTAGATCTGTGGAAGCTGAAAAAAAAAAAGCCAAAGATACACCCATTAAGAGCAGTTGAATCAGTATTTCCTAAGTGTGTGGGGGCAAAGGGGTGGCGTGGAGACAGGGGGATGGGGTGGAGGGAGCAAAAAATTCTCTTTTTCAGAATTTTTCTAGGTGATTCTAATTGTCAGTGAGAACTAAGACTCACCAAATAAGACTTACCTCTACTAATTCTCATTGTAGTGCTTTCTGCATAAATGATATATCCCTTTAACCTGAACTATCAACTTGGTATTTCTATCCTTCAAACCGTACAGATAGATAGATAGTAGGTCTATATGGTTTACAAACTGGAAACATGTGCACTCATCCCCTGGTATTTTGTGAGGTGATATTGATGAGGCACAAATTGAAAATCAAATAACATTGATAAATGCAGCAAGAAAATCGCTTCCCTTTTAATTCTTTTTCAATCTTTCTGATGATGTCAATAAAGTAAACTTTAGGGTAACAGAATGTTACATCTCTTACTTGCCAATCTTTCTTTGTATGAAGAAGAAAAAAAAAAGAGGCTGAGGAAACCAAGAAGGGAGGAGAAGGGGCGGGGGGAGAGAAAGGGGCAAACGGCAGATTCAAGGAGTTAAGCTAAAGGAGTGTGTGTTTGTGTGTCTTATATTTTCTTAGCTACTTCCTGCTTATAGGAAGTAGCAGCCAGATATAAAAAAAAGCTCTTTTAAAAATCCTTTTAACAATGGACTTTGGGAAGTGTATTTTAATGGCATCAATACCAATTGTCTCACGAGGTGACAGGCTTATGGGCTTTCAGAGAATCATAGCAAGAATAACAATGATCGTCATGACTGACATGCTTGTCCACACAGTCAGACCCTCTGGCTCTTCGTGCAAGGACTGTGTGGTTTGTTACACCGAGGAGCGTGTGCAAGGCTGAAAGAGAATCTTCAGCTCCACTGATTTTCGCGATAATCCCACCATATGTCACTATTTTGGAAAACTCGGTAGAGGGATGAAAATATCAAAGGAGGCATATGTTTTTATGAAAGTTTCAGAAAAGGGTGTTTATTTTGACTCATGTCTAAATTAGATTCCTAGCAGCTGAATGAAATGTAAATTAGTTGTTTCTGTTGCAGAAGAACAGACATCCCATGAAACATGGCATCAATCATCTCAGAAGGGCCTGCGTTTATTTTGAGCCGGTGGTGGCAGCAGGCACGATCGCTTAGAGCTGAAACAGAGGACACCCCTGAGCTCCGAGACAGCGCAGGAGGACGTGGGACTAGTCCTGCCCTTTCCTGCTAACGTGCATTTCTGAAGGGCTCCTCGGGCCATTTTTA
>PVJC01047496.1:0-12882 GCA_004026665.1 Murina feae
CCTCAGATGCGGCTGGGGGCAGGTCCCCAGTGGCCACACACACACATACACACACACACACACAAAAGGCGCCTGGCAGACTGGGGCCATCATAGGACATCCACTGAGGGGTCCCAGACTGTGAGAGGGCACAGGCCGGGCTGAGGGACTCCCTCCACCCCGAGTGCACAAATTTTTGTGCACCGGGCCCCTAGTTTGTCATAATTGAAATGGAATGTAAGGGGATTTTCCTTACTTTTTTTTATACAAGTGCAACTCTTAACTGAATAATCATATACTCCTTCAATAATTTTTTCATGCAGGTCACAGTACATACACTCAAGGGTATTCATTTCCATTGAATAGAAAATAACAGATTATTATTTCCGTTTTCCAACTGGACCAACTGAGAGGAAGGGGGGGGAAATGGTTTCACAAAGACCTCCAAATGGAGCTAATCTCATCACTCCCTATCCAGACTTCTACTCTAAAATGCCTTTTCTTACTTCAGTACCTAGGCCAATAAAGGCTTGTCGTTACCTGTTCACTGGTAAAATATAATTATGTCCTGGTTTGAGGATCTATCACAACTAAACGCTCAGAGTCCAACTTTAGTCATTCATTTCAACTTTTGATCCAAAACTCTGGACCTGTGTGAACCCAACTACCCACTTAAAGCTGTCTTGGGGGGCCCAGAGAACACAGCTTTGCCACAGTGCTTATAATCCAACCCATGACTGAACTCTAAACCACACTAGTAGTAAGATTCTGCCATACACGATGATGAGCGATAGTACCTCATCAATTTCCATTTCAGTGGGCCTAAAAAAGTGTAGAACTTTAATTTAGACCTACAGTCTGGCAGTGTTTGTGCAGTTACAGCCGTGCACTGCCCCTGCCGTTAAGCTCTGGTAGATAATAGACTTTTTCCTTCAAGTGCATTCATTACCAGAACTCAGTGAGCAGAGAGAATGAAGTAATGGGGTTGGCCAAGGGTAGACAACTGTGCCTAAAGCAATGCCAGTAGCCATGGCCATGAGGACAGGTAAACAGTGGGTTACAGCTTAACCACATCCTTCTAGCGTGAGGTCACTGCAGCTTTGGCTCAGTTCTGCATACAAATAGTAAAGTTCTAAGGGTGCGTTCTGATCTATTTATTCTACCTGTGTGTGTCAAGTTACTTTTAATGAGACTGATTCCCATTTAATGCTCAGATGGAGGCTGACTGACAAGCCTTTTTAACAGTGCAGAAAATTTCAGCCAGTTTGCACAAGTGTTTCTGCAAACACATGTGGTGGTGGTGGATGGAGTTGTCCTATGGTTCATTTAATTTTTGAGTACTTGATTAGTCCCAGTTATAACTACAAACAAGACTACTGGATCTACTCCTCTGTACACTACATCTGTGAACAGATCGTGTAAATGCATATTTGGAATCGGTTTTAAATCTTAAAAAATAAATTATTCGGAACATTTTCAGGAAGTTTTAATGAATCCAATTATCATAGCATTTTTCTACATAAAATTGTTCTATTGTCCTGTATTACCTCTAGGATAATGATTTTCAACTGGTGTGCCACAAGACTTTTTTTAAGCATGCAATACCTGACTTAGGGGCACTGACCTCTTTTCCCTTCAACTATGAAATAAAAAACAACAGAAGCCAACACAACAATAGGCCGGTGTGTATGAATAAAAATTATACCTATTTTTTGACAGATGGGCAAAAATATATTTTTTGGTGTGCCATAGAATTTTAATAATTAGTTTATGTGTGCCATGAAATAATAAAGGTTGAAAATTTCTGCTCTAGGAATAAATTCCAAACTGCCAGATAAGGAATATGAGGCTTTTTATAAACCATCTCCAGCCTATCTATGCATCTTTACCTTTTACCCCTCTCTACCACCTCTCCCATTCCCCAGAACATACCTCCTCCTGCTACCCAGAGCTAAGCATTTCTGAAGTGTGTGACTAGTCAAGATTGCCAGCTGAAGGTCTGTGGACCCATCCTCCTATAAGACACTTTGTTTGAGCTGTACAGTGCACTTTGTTTGAGCTGTACAGTGTTTAAAAAGATTTTTGTTTGGACATTTCACAGGACTTATATCTACTTGTGAAAAATGGAAGATTCACCAATAGTGGGCCAACATTCCCGCATGGCATCAACCAGCTGAAGCAAGGAAAGGGCTTTCTGCTTTCGACATAGCACGAGTCTCTCATTCTCCGTAATCCTCGCCCCTTTCCTAGACTAGTCATTCATTTTCTTATCTGCCTGGTCCTGCTTGGGCCATGCACTTCACACTTGCATATTATTCCCTAGTGCCTCCCTGGAAAATGTTCTGCCGTGTTTCTCTCTGGTAGACTTCTACCAGTCCTAATTCAATGTTTCCTCCACCGTGAAGTCTTTTATTTGTTTCCTTCATCTATGATCCCTTATGCACATGCTTATCATGGGACTGCTCACAATATTTTAGAGTTTATTATAAGCATCAACTCCCTGACTGCCTGTACCCTCAAGATCAAGAATCTGGATCTATTTACTTCTTCATTGCCAGTATTTAGCAAGATACTGATAAACTAGTAAGTATTCAAGAAGTTCATGAGTTTCTGAGGCAGGCATCATTTGTACCAACAGTGGTTGAAAGTGGGGCAAAAAAGTTAAGAATACAAGCAGAATTCTTGCTTAAGAACAAATTCATAAAGCAGAACACATTGTACATATCTTACAGATACAAATAGGTAAATAACAATAATAGCAGTGTGAAGGATTCATAGACACAAAAGCATTTATACTTATAGTCTCTAGCTGAAAATATTTTCAACTGTAATCATATTGTTCTTACAATTAGGGAAGAACAATTTCTGGAATTGTTTATAAACCTATTCTTTTACATTACAGAGGTAAGAGGTTCAAATTCCCAGATGTGTGTTGTGGAAGAAAAAATAAAAACTAGGAGAAAGTAACTTATTTTTTCTGAACCTTTTACTAAAGAATGAAGGGGAAGAAAATACTGAATTTATTAGCATCTTAATATTTTGACTGGTAGGTAGACCAGAGTCAGTTATATTTTTCCAAAGCAACAATGATCATCATATGGTTTTTAGATCTCTTAGGCTTGCATCTTAAATGAATCCCAGTAAGCAATAAAAATATAGGGAAACAGTTGAACAGTAGTTGACTGGGTGAGGCATATGAAAAGTATAAGTTATTTGCACACATCATAACAACATAACTAATGCCCTGTGCTAATAAACAACAAGTCTGGTTTATATACTAGAGTCATCTTTATTACTCTAAGTAAGAGATAATCCTAGAGCATTTCCTTTAGCCTCTAACTGAAGTACTCTGACACATGTGTTCTTACAAGCATTTAAATGTTTCCTTTACCTTACCTACTGCTAATCTACAACTTACTCCTACTTCTTTTCCATTAGCTACTTAAAAAGGAAGAATAAAGAAGCAGAGCAATTGACCTAGAAAGACCAGCTGCCAAGAGTTTAAATGAAGGAAAGGAAGTGTAGTGTCTATAAGGTGACAAGTTTGTGTGGGAGTGTTATTTTGAGTGACTTCAAGGAACCTCTTATTTTTCTGGTATAACAACAAGTTAGTGGTATGCTCTTAATTTTTTAAAAAGTGGGTTTTTTTTCTTACAAAATCCTGTTGAAGAACTAAACATGCACATCTAAGTATAAGCTACTAATTTCCTCAAGTATCTTCTATGAGGTTACAAAACTCATGATGAAATAACAGCCTCTTTAAACACTGTGTTCAGTATCTCTGACTTCAGTTTACGCGGTTAGAAACTGAACATTCACTCTCCATCCTGGGTTCCCCAAGCTTTTGCTCTATAAGCAATCAAGGAGTAGAAATGTTAAGAGGAAGCACTGAAATGTCATATTCTGGGAAGGGGAAAGTATGTCTCCACATTATCATTCTAAAACATCTATTATGGTTAAATCCTTTCCTGTCACCAATTTTTTTAAATTAAATGTTTTATTTTACTTGCATGAATGTCAAAGTATAGTCTATAAATATTTTTTTAAAAACCTAATTTCTCAAATCCATTTTCTTAATCCTAGGGAGTTAAATTGTTTCCTTTGGACAACCAACTAAAGCTTCACCAGGATATTTAAGACATAATGACATTAGTTATCGTTTTATTTTTGTTCTTTACCATAGAAAAAATTGACCTTTGACTTTTAAGAAAAAGACAGGGTGTGGTTCCCCACCCCCCCCAATAAATTAGTCAGCATGGGGTCTTATCCATCATTTCCCATTGAAATAAACGACCTCCCAAATACAATAGTGCCTACCATAGTCAACTTACTTAACAGCGTGTGCTTTTAAAAGGAAGCTTCATTTTGTATTTGTAGCTTTATTCTGTGTTTGGCGGGTTCATTGCCTTACTTGTTAACATGTGGTCCAAACTATTTGCAAGTGGCCCAATTTTATATGTATATATCAAGCAACCAAATATAAATCTAAAGGAAATTAGGGATGGTAGCAATCTGAGACTTTTTGACTTTGCCACTTACTGTGTAACCTTAGACAAATTATACATCAGAAGGTAAAGAGAAAAATCTAGCAAGGAAGGGGCATTGGAGATGTGGGAATGAGGAGCTGAAATATTGGAGTACACAGGAAAGCCTCATTGAAAAGGGAAATTTGAATGAAGACCTAAAGGAAGGGAGGGAGCAAGTCAATCAGATACAGGAAAGAACACCCAGGCCAAAGAAAACGCAGGTCCTGAAGAAAACACATGCCTAGAATGTTGCATGTTCAGCTTAAGGGCTGTAGAGATCGGAGTGGCCCGAGCAAGAACAGTAGGACCCAGATACGAAGCTGGGAGTGGGAGCACTGGGAGAGGTGCAAGAGGATGGTGAATCATTCACTTGTCAGTATAGGGACTTAGGGTTTTACTCTAAAATGGGAAACCATGAGGTTTTGAGCAGAACTGACATCTTCTTTAAAAAGATCTGGCTGCTATGTTGAAACTAGGCTGAAGGCAGCCAGTCTAGAACAGTATAATATTATGGATGAGAGATGATGGTGGCTAATAACTAAATAGTAGCGATGTAGGTGATGAGATGTGGCTACATCCTGGATTTTTTAAAATTAAATTTACTGGGGTGACATTGGTTAACATAGGTTTTAGGTCTGAGATTCTATGTTACAAGATCTGTATGTTGCACTATGTGCCCACCAGCCAAAACATCCTGGGTATTTTTTAAAGGTAGAACCAATATGATTGCTTGATGGATTACAAAGAAATCAAGGATACAGTAGTCCCCCTTTATCCAAGGTCCACACATTCCAACCTCCCCTCCCCCCATGAATGCCCGAAATCGAAAATAGTACCAAACCTTATATACACTATGTTTTTCCTATACATACAATAAAGTTTAATTTATAAATTAAGCTCAGTATGAGATTAACAGCAACAACCAGTAAAACAGAACAATTATGACAATATACTGTAATAAAAGTTATGTGAATGTGGTCTCTCTCTCAAAATATCTGGAATTTTCAATGTAATATTTTTGGACCATGGTTGACCACAGGTAACTAAAACTGCAGAAAGTGAAACCACGATAAAGGGGGACTACTGTAATCTCCAAGTTTTATAACTGGGAAAATGGAGTTGCCATTTACTGAAACATGAAAGACTTGAAGGGTCCGGCTTTTAGCTACACACGTCTGGAGTTCAAGAGACAGATCCAGACTGGAGGTAGAATTTCAGAATCATAAGTATATGGAAGTCTATAGAATATAGTATATGTAATAAACTCTAAAGCAACAAGGGGATAAACACCTAAAACAGACTTAGAAAGCAGAGCAGAGGAGAGCAGAGAAAAAGAAGACAGAATGCAAGACGATGGGTTGTGAGGGTTTGCTGCAAGGGGCTTCAGGCACACCTCAGTGTAACAGGAAGCTGGCCATGGGGCAGGGCTGTGAACACAGATGAGCAATTCTGCCTTTTCCTTGCCTGCCAACAGGCCCTGATGATCTCACCTTACGGTTAGCTCTTACACCTCAGCCTACTCTCCATATTCATTGAAGGAACACCTGCTTCATTATTTAATTCTAACTTAACTTTTCAGCTGAACAGATAACAACTTACTAGAGGACTTACTACACAAATAAATAATATTTCTGAAGTTTAGAAAGAGAATGTCTATCTATTTTCTTTATATGCAAAGAAAATATAATGCTTTCTGACATTTGGTTGCACTTATTATGGAATTATTCCTATCGATTTTGAAAGCAGGATCATGGAATGGGCTATTCTCGTTTATCACAACATGGCCTGTGACACCCAGAGCTCCTGGGGTTTTCTGCTCATACTCTGCTTTTAGCTAACTTTTCCTCCCCATCCCAGGAACTCTGTTCTTGGGCTCTTCCCCCTCTCATCTTGCAGACACTCTCTTGGGGAGCTCAAACACTTCATACCCCTACCACCCAGTACTGATGATATTGGTGTTCCTTATTTTCCGCTGCTCAGCACCAGCCAATCAAAACAGTACCTCACCGGGCATCTCCCATCTTCCATAGGCATTTCAAAAGCCACAGATCCCAAACTACTATTATCTCCAGACCCTCTCCTCCTTACCCAGAATTACCTCTCCCACAAGATGCATCATCATTTTGTGAAGTCTTCAGAGCCAGAAACCTACAAGTGACCCTTTACCCATTTCTCAATCTAATATCTGGTTGATCTCATTAATTCTACAACTTAAATGTTACTTCCTCCCTTATCCCACGTCTGTAATTCCTGCTTTAGCAATTATGTGTTTCTATGTCTGTGTTCCCTACTAGCCTGTGAATTGCATAAGAAAGGATACTGGGCCTTATTGTGGAGATGATTGACTAATTCCAGATTTCAGCAGAGGGAGTCTAACTGGTAAGGATAAAGCTAAAGAGCTCTGTGACTGTAGCAAATGGCACTGAGAAGAAAGGGGCTGATATTTCGTAACAGCAGAAAGCATTGCAAAGATGATGTTGGATGGTGTCTCCTAGAGTGGTACATACACAACCTGCACTGCCACATGCAAAGACCCTCATTCCATACACTCGAATTCATTAATGAGAATTTACTAAATGCCTGCCATGTAACCAATGCCATGATAAGCACTGGTGAGGAGTGAAGAAGGGTTAGGCATAGTCTTCCTGCCTCCAGGAGCCTTTCACCTAGTTGGAGAAAAGAGATGGATGCACAACACATGACAGTACAGAATTAATTGATTTACATGAGGCGGACTGTGTCCATTGAGATTTACAATGAAAGACATCAAGAGACATTAATATGAGAAAATTGTAGTAATTAAAATTTGATCCTCTTTGCTACTTAAAATTGATATTTCTTTTGGCTCCATTGAATTGCCTTCAGTCTTCTTACACAGGAAGCACAATGACATGGATCCGGCAGTCTGTAAAGTAAAGGAAGGGAGAAGGTGTGTCTGATGTCAATCAACAAGGGAAACACACCAGCTGATGAAAGAGGAGCACTATTTCACTTTAAAAGGAGCTTCTTGCTTCCTCCTATGGACTAAGAGTCTGACCACTTCGACAGGAAAGGCCACATCGAAAGGAGCTGAGAGATGGGCAAACAAGAGTTAGAACTGTATTTTGAAGGCCACATCAGAACATCAATTATAGACCCTACCAATGTGTGTTTCAATACAGAAAGAGCACTTAGAGCCTGGTCCAAAGAAACATCTTTGTGCGGGAGTGTAATGAAAAAGAAGCTTTCAGTTAAAGAAAGGACAAGAAAGGAAATGAAAGAGAGGTGTGAGGTTTGTCAGCCTTTTCCCTAAGCACCATCTTCAATTCGCAGTGAGTGCAGTGTAACTCCCCAACACGACAGAAAACTCATCATGAAACTCGAGCCAGTGGCAAAGCAGAATGAGCAATTTCATAGAACAACAACGGACATGAAATCTGCAGCAGAACTACAAAAGGAAGAAAAGTTAACTGTTAAACCCCCAACTGTTATGTTCTGCCTGGTTTAGAAAGAACAAAATTTAGAAGCCATGTAGTTTTTACTTTAATCCCCAGATGTAAATGTTTTCCTTTTATAAGCTTGCTTAGAAACTGAACATACTAGACTCCAGGAGATTTTTTTTTCTGTAATTTGTTGTGCATTATCAGCTATTTACATAATTACTCTAATTAAGCTAGTTATAGCAGTTCCTGTAAATATGTGAAAGATCACTAAAACATGTAATTATGTCCTTATATCATTAATTAAACTATATCAGCTGGGAATTACTGTAAATATGTCTGGAGGTGTCATTAGTCTGTGTAATGGAGACACAGAACTCTTTATTGAACTACAATAAAGTGCTCTGCACTAATAACCCATGTAAGTTGCCACTTGTGATTTTTAAAGTTCCAGATCTCAGGCATAAAAGAAAAATGTATCTTTCATACCCATATGGTTTGAAAAGCTGATACAGGTTTTAGACTTTATTAGCAATTTGGGTGGAATGCAAATTGACAAGTGGGCCCAGTGCCCTAGTGGCCATTCCTGGAAGTGCAGGGGCAGGGAGCAGAGTCTGAGCCTGAGTTCTTCCCCTGGAAGAGGCCCAGCCCAGGCCGGTCCTGCATGGCTGCCCCAGCTGTCCCATCCTGGATTCTCCTGTACCTACAAACCATCCTCTTTTCTCAGCGTTTATCGGTGCACAGCTGTCCCAATGCCCCAGTTTAATAATAGTAGGACTGCCAGGTAAAACTGTATTTTGAAGGACAAAAACATCAGAGGAATGAAAATTTCAAGTACTACATTTCTAGAAATAAAATTTCAAACCTTGTGAGCACTATTTATGAGACTGCAAATCCAGCCTTTTGTCCCTTCAAATCAGACATATGCCTCCCCCGGAGGCAGGCCCTACAGTCAGCATTTGGAGGTACTTCAAGCCTTATACCAGGAAACAGTATACAGATTCAGTCCCGAAAAATCACAAATAGCTCTGCCAGGGGATGGCAAATGGTGGCCACAGCAGCCCTATCAATTCAGAGGATGCTTGCCGTGAAGGAAAAAGCAGCTAGGACTGAAAAGGTGAGGGGATCCCCAGAGCTTCAGAAACACACACAGGAAACCCCCTCCCTCAGAAAATAACAAACAGAGAAAGCTTTCAGTTCTTCAAGTGCAAAAAATAAAAGCTTGTGACTATAATTCTGGTTCTCGTTGGTTTAATATTTATTTCTGGGGTGAGGAAAACTTTGTTCTTATTGCAAAATCTGACACAAGTTTCCATGTTTTTTGGAAATCAACATTCACATTTTAAAAGTTTCGATTCTTATTTGACTTTGAGTGATGAATCCACAATGCAATATACAGATGCTATATTATAGAGTTGTACGCTTGAAACCTACATAATTTTATTAACCAATGTCACCACAATAAGTTTAATAAATTCTTTTAAAAATTGAAAAATTAAAGTTTTAATTCTTTGAGGTGGACATTTCTAAGTTTGGGAAGAAAGCACGTGATTTTATTTTTCATAATTATAAAATATAGTACTTTCATTTGTCTCTAATCTGTGTATGAAGTGGTTAACATACCTGACCATGGTTTCATCAAATTCACATTTATGGTCTAAATAGTTACTTAAAACTAGATTTAAATGAGAACTTCTGCCTTCTATCAACTTCATTCCCTGAGGCAGAAATAAACTCATGCCACAAAATAGCACATAATAATTTACCTCACTTTTGGGGTGCACTAATGACTTCATGAATATAATGACTACTATGAAAATTCTCTCCTTAAAAAAATAAAATTAATATATTCATTATAATTTACATGCAATTTAAAGTGTCCCCTAAAGTCTATTCTCAGACCCAGGTTGGGAATTCCTAAAATACACTTTGGATTTGTATTATTTATTGAAATGTGGTTTTCAGGGTTAGAAGCTTTGGACAAAAGTGACAAATCAACAACCAAAAATCCTTTCATGAAAGAAAATCATGTGATGATAATGTGTAATACAGAATACTGCCAATAGTATAAGGAAAACACTGGTTTAGAAATTAAACCAACATTTAGTATACAAATGGTGTTAGTTCTACTCTACCATCCTTTCTTCCTTTGGTGAATTTTCATATAGGCTCAGAATATTTTACATATATAAACTATTTTCCCTCATATTTCTGAGGCAACATTATCTTTCATGCAGTTTTGCCATATCTGAACCCCCAACGTGAGGTGGCTTCAGCAGATGTTTCAGCATACTCCAGATGGGCAGCTTCCATCTTGCTCTCAGGACTCACCTACCTTCAGAGCAATCTGGTTTCAAGGTGAAGCATGTTCCTTCCCAAATGAGCCCCAGTAAAGGCTGGGGCTGGGGGAGCTGGGAAGAGAAAGCAGAAAACTGGAGAGCTCTTACTAGTTTTCATCATCCCTAAGGTTGTAACTTGCTAACTAAAGCATCCCAGCAGCGGAGATATAACAGTTTCAGAGAAGGGATCTGAGTCTTCTTGAAATATCTGCGGCTTCTCCTTTGCTTGACAACAGACAAACTATGGTCTCATTTGAAAGCCCTCAGTTAAACTGTGCGATACTACTTCCAAAAATCAAGGTTCTCTCACATTTATGTTGAGGAGAAAAAGCAAAATGAAAATAGCATTTTTCGTACTGACCTGAAATTTTATTCCTTGGGGCAAGTAATTGTAGGAGCTAATCTCTTGGTCAGTTTAGGATCACATATCTGGCCACAGAATTCATCTCAGGATATTGGACTACAAGTGGAGTCCCTGATACCACCAATGAATTAACTCACCTCACTTAGGTATGTAGCTGCTCTCACACAGTAGTTCACGTGACATTGGCATGAATGTTTACATTAAGGAAAACAAGAATCTAATATGTAATTTTATTGACTTCAGTGTTGTTGTTTTTTAAATATATATTTTCTGGAGAAAATTGAATAAAACATTTTACAGCATGCTGAGTACAATGTGCACATTATGGGTACTGTATTTATTTCAGATAGAGTTAAGACCTGGGCAAAATTGAAAAAAGCCAGGTTAATTCTAGATTTCCTCCCAAGTTCACCAAATGGGATACACTCACTAGGATTTATCTTCTACTGAATGATAGGTTTTTTTATTCCAGTGTTCAATCTGATTCCCAACCAAACAAACCCCAACTCAAAACTGAATGCACACTAACATGTAATCGTTATAAATGGACCAATTTGCAATCGTTTGAAAAGGAGTGTGATATTACCATAGAGTTACTGTCAGGTGGACAAGGAAAGTATCCTTGGACAGGCCAGCCTACTGAAAACGCATTAGCCTAGGTTATGCAAGGGAAAGCCTCACCAATGTCTTCTCTGGTTGTTTTATGATTATGGATAACCTAAGCTCTCTCCCACAGAACTTCATGCATCTGAATGGTAATTGCTATACTTCCCTCACTGAGCTCCTTCAGAGCAGGAACTTGTCAAGGTCACCATTGTCATCAATGCTGCAGGACTGGCTGGCAGCTGCACTGACCTTCAAGGCATTACTCTGCTGTTGCTCCTGCTCCTGCTGACCCTGAGAAAGGTGATCAAGGTCTTTCAGCTATGCTGCCCCTTGGCGGCCTGGGGGACTATGCTGGGGATAAGGGATGGACCCCTGCCTGCCCACAACCCAGGAGATAAGGCCATGGGGAGGGCAGCAGACAGATTCTCTTCTCAGAAGGTGATTGATGGGGTGTTCCAATCTACCATGGCCTTCACATATTAAACCCTGAGTGAATGTTTGTTGGCCCCCCCAAACAGTAATAAGATGCTCTATTATTTGAATTTGGCCAACATACTATTATAACTGTGAACCTTGAAAATTATTTTCTAAGTCCCAGAAAAAAGGAAAGATAAATATAATTATTTTCTTCTATACCAAAGCAACATAAAATTTGTAAGCCACATTGCCAGAGCTGCCTTATGGCCTGGATTTTGGTATAAAAGGGAGACCAAGAAGGTATCTAAACAAAACAAGGTATCTAAATGTGTAAATATGATTAAAGCCTTGCCTCTTTTATTTTTGGAATTAACATTGGTCTCCTCTGATGATTTGAGTGTTTGCTGTCGATTCTTTTTCTTCTCTGAACATCAAATTACATTGTCCCCGAACGCAAAGCTTTCAGCTGTACGTGAAATCTGACTGCAGTACTACTAGAGTCCAGTCGTCTTCTTTAATGGGTGTTATGTCTAATTGCTGCCAACTAATTCCCATGGCTCCAGGCATGAATCACAGCCAGAAATGCCAATTGTTGCTGACCTCAGAAGGTCATATACCCTTTCTCTGGGGAATTATTTGGAGTAAATTACATTCAAAATCCCTGTGGAGTTTTGCTTCATTCTATTTGTTGCAATGGGTAAACCATCGTAGAGTCCTGGAATTCCACAACCCCTCTCAAAATGAGTTACAGTCTCAGCTCATTCATTATTTCCAAAAAAACCATAACTGGATTATCTTTTCCCATTATTGAAAAGAAATTAAGACCCTTACTTTTTTTCTGGGGCTTGGAGAAAGGAGCCAAGTTTCTAGGAAAGTCCATAGACTTTGGGATCAAAAAGGCTTATGTTGAAATTCTGGCTCTGAACTTGAAAAGTCATGTAACTTTGCACATGAACTTAAACTTTCAACTGTTTGTTTCCTTCTCACTCAAATGAAGAGCATATCAGTTTCCTGGAAAGAATTAGAATTAGTTAGCTTGCAAAGTGCCTGACATATAGCAAATGCTTAATAAATGATAGCTATTAATCCAGTGTTTCGATTTATTTGTGATAAACTATATTTGTGTTCTTCTATTGTTATCCACAGTTTATAAAACACTTTGACCTGTTTTCATAATTTGATCCTCACTTTGATTATATAGGATTGTGCATAGAATAGGCACCATCTCTATT
>PVJC01047497.1:0-12881 GCA_004026665.1 Murina feae
ACACAGGAGGACTGCTCCGAGCCTCTGATGCGGCTGGGGGCAGGTCCCCAGTGGCCACACACACACACACACACACACAAAAGGCGCCTGGCAGACTGGGGCCATCATAGGACATCCACTGAGGGGTCCCAGACTGTCAGAGGGCACAGGCCGGGCTGAGGGACTCCCTCCACCCCGAGTGCACAAATTTTTGTGCACCGGGCCCCTAGTATATATATAATCAGTGAAAATGGCTATAAAGCACATCCATTCTCTTTCATGATAAAATCACTATTTTGTTTTAAAAACCGAAACCCAACTTCTTGACTCTGAAAAACTGTTTCTCAAAGACAGCATCAGGAAGGAAGGTAAACTGTGTCACGTGGCGGTTCGCCCTAAGTGAGGCAGGAGTGGGAAGGTAGAGGCACATCTCCTTCGTGAGAGCCACTGTACACCATCCATATACTTTTCTCCTTTTTATCTTGTATGGTGTCTAACAGAGCGAGGTTATGCTACATTTATCACTTTCTATCGGTAAAAAATGAATTGTCACAGTTCCACACCAACCTTCATTATATTCAATGGGAAAAAGTGAGACTCAAGACTAAGCTTTCAAGCAAGAAGTTGAACACTACAGCTTCTACTAGTATATTATCCTTAATAGCATCTTTCTTTATGAGTCCTCGCTATAGAACTGCTAGAGTGGTTTCTTCTTTTTTTTTATATATGCCTTGGTTTCTCTTATTAAGCACCAATTAACTATTAATTGGCAGGTATATGTTTTCTGTAATATGTAAGACTCTTAAGAAAAAGGGTGAAAAAAATGATTGAAAACATTTTAGGGTATAGAAAAGGGAAACTAATGACAGTTTGTTTTCATTCTCTAAGTCAGTGATTTTCAAGTGGTGTGCCACAAGACTTTTTAAAACATGCAATACCTGACTATATAGTCAGAGACATTGTCTTCTTTTCCCTTACGCTGTCAAGTAAAAAAAAATGACAACAGCCAACACAACAATAGTCATTATCTGTGAATGAATCAAAATGTTACCTACCGTATTTTTCGGGGTATAAGACGACTGGGGCGTATAAGACGACCCCCAACTTTTGAGAAGATTTTCCTGGGTTAAAAAGTCCGGACGGAGCCCATATGCGGCACAAAAAGGAGCCGACCGGAGACACTTGCGGTCTCTGTCCGGCTCCATTGAAATGAATGGAGTGCAGCCGTTTTTGAGCTCCCCCCACCGTATGCCGCGACTGCAGATTTTCCAGTCGGAAGTTTCAGCACCCGCCCTATAAGATGACACTCGGTGTATAAGACGACCCCTGACTTTTGAGAAGATTTTCCTGGGTTAAAAAGTCATCTTGTGTGCCAGAACATACGGTTGTTGTTTTTTGTCAGGTTGGCAAAATATATTTTTGGTGTGTTGCAGAAACTAATTTTAATATCTAGTTTCTGTGTGCCAGGAGATGCAAAAGGTTGAGAATAGCCGCTCTCACCCTAACCAGTTTGGCTCAGTGGAAAGAGCATCAGCCCATGGACTGAAAAGTCCTGATTTTGATCCCAGTCAGGGGCATGTACCTTGGTTTGGCTCAATCCCCAGTAGGGGGCATGCAGGAGGCAGCTGATCAGTGTTCTCTCTCATCAATGTTCTAACTCTCTAACCCTCTCTATACAAATCAATAAAATATATTGTTTTAAAAAGGAGGAAAATAGCTGCTCTCAGTAATGTAGGAGGCAAAGTTAACCACACAGAGAAAAGGTTGGATCGAAATGGGTAATAAAGTTTGGAACTGTTACTGTGAAAATATGGCAAGGAATCAACTAGAGATGACTAAGAAAATTGCAGTAATGGTTCAAGAACTGATTGATAACATGCCTTATTGTAGTGATGCCCACAGGTTTCTTTTCCCCTCAAGTCACGACCAAATATCCTTTGGTAGAAATCCATGTTCAGGGATATGAACATTTACGTCTTTATTTTCAGTAACCTTGAACTGAAATTAATATTTTCTTCACTTGTGATTATAGGCCACAAACCACGGAAGTATAAGTAGTTCTTGTAACATTTTAACCAATTGAAATATTAGCTATTTTCATATCATCCTATATAATAAAGAGGGAATATGCAAATTGACTGCCACTCTGGTTAATTTGCACTCACAGCTGAGGCTAAGTTCCCATAACGAGCCTTAAGGAGCAATCAGCAGGGACCTGAGGCTGAGTGCCCACCCACCTCCTGCATGGGGCTTGACAGGGGACCTCAGGCTGTGCCTTCCACCCACAGGGCTTGACGGGGGGCCTCAGGCCACGCACCTCACCCATCAGGGATTGATGGGAGACCTCAGGCTGCTCCCCCCAGCCTGGCACCAGCTCAGAGGAACTCAGGCTGTACCCTCTTCCCTGGTGCTAGTCCAGGGGACCTCAGGCTGTGCCCCCTTCCCTGGTGCCAGGCTGGGGGATCACAGGCCACTTTCTCCGCCCAGCAGGGCTTGATGGGGGACCTCAGGCCATGCCCCCCTACCCTGGCACCCAGGGGACCTGAGGCTGCACGCCCCCCCCCCCCCACACTTGGCAGAGCTTGACAGGGTGAGACTGGATGGGTCTGGATGTAGCCCAATGAAGGGGTGGCATCCAGGTTTGGGTCTTGAGCGATTTTGAGGTGCACATGGGTGGTTGAAGACTTGACTCTGGGTTCCATGGTGCACCCCAAACTCTGACAGGAGGAAGATTTTCATATACATTTTACTAATTTTCTTTTATCTCTGACACTTCTATTATAGAGAAAGGGCAAATAGCAATATTAAAATATTTCCTCTAATTAATCCTTTTTTAATGTGCATGAATTTCATGCACTGGGCCACTAATATGAGTTATAATATCTCAAAATGTCATTTATTATACTTCAATGGCATTGCTTTTTTTAATGTGTTATTACAGAATATATATTATAATTTCATTTTTTACGATTGTATTTCAATATAATTGGTTTCCTTTATAGTCTATAAACTGTTTTCTAATTTAAAATATTTTTAGAAGGATTCTATGGTATTCATTGTCTACATCAAGTTACTACAGGGATTCATGGCATGTAAAAGGTTAAGAACACCTATTTTTTGGTGTTTCAATATTTGTTATGCATTATATAATACCTAGATTGAGGGGAATATGATACAATAGAATGAAATATAGTTAGTGAAATGGGCAGAAAATATAAGCAATTGCTTAGGCCCATCAGCTGCTATGATATACTGCTTTTTTATGTCAAGATTTTAATATTATGGCTTAAGTGGTATTCTTTTTTTACAAATGCACAGTACTCTTTGTTCCAGTCAATTAAACCTATCTCATTAATCCTCTCTAACCTTCAGTCAGAATGCCTACGTAATGTAACATTCGTATGTGTAACAGCATGATTTAAGACTGTGGAAGGATTTTTCAAATATAGGTACTTTATTTGCTGGGTATCCATGGCTGCTATTCACAAGTCCTGTGGTTGTTTGCATCAGGGACTTTTGCAGGTAAATATTTTTGCATACCTTTGACTTTTTACTGATTGATAAATCAGTGCCTCAATGAGGTGACTAAAGAAGGCTGACAATTTAGTATCAAAGTAAGAATTACAATACTGTAATGGATCTCTGTTCCTTTTTGCATTTGTCATGTCAGTATTTCCCCCTGGCATTTGTCTCAGAAGCAATCAACCTTTTATTTTATCAAATCATTCCTCCTGAAACATATCTTTTTTATTGATTTCTGAGAGGAAGGGAGAGGGAGAGGTAGAAACATCAATGATGAGAGAGAATCATTGGTCGGCTGCCTCCTGCACACCCCCTACTGCAATCAGGGCATGTACCCATGACTGGAATTCAACCCAGAATTCTTCAGTCCGCAGGCCAACGCTCTATCCACTGAGCCAAACCAGCTAGGACCCCCCTTACTTTTAATTCCTAATTTGGCTGGGCCTGGCTCTCTCCCCACCTTTAGGGTTGAGCATGTAACTTAGACCCATCAGAGTATTCTGTTCTCTTCTTCATAGTTATTGTTGCAGGAAGAGGCATAAATGATTGAGAGAAAAATGATTCACTTTGAGGGACATTCCTAGAACTATTGGGGGAAAGTTGGGTTTGTTGAGACCTTTTTCTAAGCCTAGAGCTGCTGGCAGCCATTCTTCCACCATGACAGCAAAGCCTGCCAGAGAACAAAAGCTGTAGGAAAAAGCATTCCTCAGACGTGGCCAGAGGCACAGTCATTCTAGTGGACTAATTAGAGCCTTGGACCTGGCTGTGCCTGAAGTCAGCATGTGGGTTTTCAGTTTTGTGCACTGACCTGTGTGAATCTATGTGCATTTGGTTACTTGGAACAGGAAGTGTTTGGATTAACAGAGATACTTTTGCTAAACTCCATAGTCTAATTAGGGACTATACACTGGAAAGTTGTTATTAACTACGAACTGCTAATTGGTGATGCATGAATTTGTCAAAATAAAATATCAGCAAAGGAAAATTATGTCATACTTAAAAAATATGTTTTTATTTAAACCATGACTAAGTATGAAAGGAGTGGGGGAAAGTTGGATATTTCAGATGATCAATACATTGTAAGAGTTAGTTATTTGAGGGAATTCTGCATTTATCCTCCAGGATCCCATTATTTCTAAATGTGCATGCTTTGATCATGTGCACACTTTGAAGTCAGAATCTAATCAATCTTCTTCGTGGATTTGTATTCCTATAGAAATGATGTCCTGTTGTAGGGCAGCCCGTGTTGCCGGGCCCATTGTCCTGAAGAATAAATGAGTAAAAGTCCAGATTACCTTACAAATACATTTGGTTAACAGTTATATTAATTAAAATGCCTGGTTCTGTGGCTATTCAGAACTATTTATACGTGATTTAATTCATATCAGCAGCTAATTTGTATTTAATGCAAACTAATGGGTTTTATGTAAATGGAGCATGTGGCAGTCTATTTAAAAAACAAATTATCTCTAGTTTCATTTCAGTTATTTTAATTAAATTTAGAAAGTGTGTGAGGTGGGGGGATGAAGGGGAAAGGGATGTGTTATATATGAAGTGATGATTAAATCCAATTTAACTCCACAGAATAAGAAACAAGTAATTCTCTCCACAGACATACTGGCCCTTTCATAAAGTTTACAGAAGTCAAAAGGGTGAGTATACACAAGAGCCTCTAATATTCTAGATGGCATAATTTTCTTAAGATCATATTTTACATTATAGACCACAAGCACTTATAAGTGCTATGTAAATAAGTTTCTTTAGAGATTTTTAAAAAAATTTGGCTGGGAATTATTTTATGACTTAAATGACCATAATATGTATATATTTTTTTCTCTCTTCAATTTGGAAATTTTGAAACTGTTCTATACATTGGTTAACTATTATTAATGTGATTTTTGTTAATTAGCTTAAACCTATGGAATCATATTTTACCTATAATAAAGTTTTTTTCTCAACATATAGTTTATATTGGTCTTTTATTTTTTTTAAAGAGCATTTTTCCCTCTTATTTCCCTGATTTTGATATGTGTTCTGGAGCTAAAAAGGATTTGGCACATTTTTTCATAGCTTCTGCTATGAAGACAGCCCTAGTCTAGAGCTGTCTCTTACCTTGAATAACTTAGTAAACTTTATAGTTGATAAACTTGCCATTCTCATTCTTGCATTGAGGTTACTTTTTACTATGATCCTATTGCCAGGTAGATCATAAGTTTATGAAGGACAATAATTATTTTTTCCCATTTCTACACAATGTGATTTTGTTACATGTAATAGACATTCAGTGAATGTTTCTTGAATCTCTCCTCAAAAAGATTATCCAAATCACTGAATGACAAGTCTTCCAAAATCTCTACTTTCAATATAAACAAAGTAAGACTCCCTTCCTTCTCCGGATATTAGCTACAGGACAAAAACTCAATTCAACAATCTAATCCATCTGGTTTTCCAAACCAAATTTCCCATGTATCCCCCAAATTCATAAACTAGTGTCTTCATAGCACTATGTTCTCGAAGCACCTATTGGCCTCTGGGAGTGGGGAAGTCCTCCCACGGGAAGCAATGGTTGACATCAGGCTTGAAGGAGTTTTCCAGGTAAACACGGGGAAGAATGCGTTTCCATGATGCAGAGCAGCACACGTGTTCCTCGCATATGGCATAGTGTGAATCCCAGTGGATACTCTCTGTACTGATATGGAACTTTCAATACCCTGGACTTCCAGCCTTGAATATTTTAGGACTGCCTAAAATTATAATGCTAACAATAAAATAAGTTTTACAAATGATGTCATTAGTGTATATCCAAAATTACGGAATACTGTCACAGGCTCATATAGGAAAAGACAATCAATTTTTAAACTGCATGTTTCCTTGTCACTAGAGACTGGAATAGTAAATCCAAATAGTCCTTGTGTATGTTAACCCAGGTCTGATCCACTGACAGCCTCTTCAGCTTCACTGGCTGTCTAGGGAAGCCCTGAATTCCAGCACAGTAGACACAGTGCCTTCTCATTCAGCTCCACGGCTGCCAGTTCGGAGCAGCACACAATAACTCAACTTCAACAGAGAAATGCTCACGGATATAATTAGCCACATTTGAAATGAAAGAACATTCACTCAATCAAAATGATTGGAAATCCATTTTTTTAAAAAAAACAATGGAGTAAGATTCTAACAAGTTATTGAATTAATTTGATCATAATTCACTTTAGGAACATCATATCTATTCAGAGGATATGGTAAATGCTGTGTTTGGTACTTTGAGGTCACAGGTGCACCAAAACAGAGTGGTCTCATTCATTCATCAAAAGCAGGACATAGAGTGGCAAGGGGCTACCCCATTTCAAGTAACTCCGTGACATATGCAAGTTGTAATTTATACAAAAGATACTTCAAGGGATATAGTTCAAGGAAGTGGTAAGAAGAAGAGAAAATGTACAGCAGAGAGCTCACTGTTATATTCTTTATCCAAAGAAAAAGGTAAGTGACTAAGATAGCATTATTTGTGCAGTTGCCAAATCCCTCTTCTGCTACCACCCTCTTTCAGGGCCTCTCCCTTCTCAACTTAGCTGCATTAGCCATCCACATTGATTCCATTGGCAGGTGATTTATCAGGCCAGCGTTTCATCTTCCCCACAAAGGCAGAATGTGCCCTGTTCCCGGGTGCTATAAGGGGGAACACACGGATATTCCTTTGATGCTACAAGGACACCAGACTGATAAAATTTGCTCTTGCATTGAACTTGACATGGAGGTGGAGCGCTTTAACTTTTAAAAGTCTGTTCTGTAACTCTCAGAATAACTGATGAGTCTCGTTTATATTCACATTTCCAATACAGATAAATCTTTTTTTTTCTTTGATTCTAGGGCCAACATTTTCACCGTCTACACATATATAACCCCTGTTATCTCAAACTGACAAAAATCTTCCTACCTGCTGAGGTACTCAGTCCACTTAGCAATTTATTCATCTGTCTGTTCATATGCAGTGGGAAGGAAAACCATTCTCTCTCATCCACAGTCACCGGCATTTGCTTTCACATACTGGAGAGTGGAAATGGTTTATAATGAAAAGAAGTGTCTTCATTTAGAAAAATACCATAGTGCCTTTTCCCTTTACTTGAGTGGGGAAAACAAGAAAAGAAAAAAAAAAGAGAGAGAGAAGTACCTGAGGTTTTCAAAGGCGTTTCAGAAACTAACGAAGGGGTCGCAGCGAGACCACTTCACGGGTGAGTGGCTTGTGCAGAGGCGCGTGCCCTGCATTCAGGAGGGCTCCATTCTTGGCTTAATGTTCAGCTGTTACTATCTTGAAATCCTTAAAAATTTCTGAACAAGAGATCCACGTTTTTATATTGCACTGGACCTGCAAATTATGTAGCCAGTGTTGATAGCAACACTTCATTTTCTTTAATTTAGTCCAAATATAGTGAAGTATTGCTGATCAGAGGTCTTAGGCCTATTTCCAGGTGTGAACCAATGTGCCAGATATTATGTAAAGCCACTTAATAATAGTAATGACTCTCATGCCCTATAGCCCTGCGTTTTTAGACACTAGGGATGCTGTATTCCATAGGCTGGAGGTTAATTTACAGAAGTAGCATTTATTTAATTTGATTGAGACTTATATTTTTCCCCCTTTCATGAGTGTGTCCTGTGGTTTATCTAGGAAACTGATTTTCATGCTAAAGATTAGGACATGGGCTAACTTAACACCAATGCCTTAAAACTCAGTCTTATTTTGTAATTTATTTTTTAAAAATTTGAATATGACCTTGGGGTGAATATGAAGGAGGCTCAGGTAGGCCTTTAGTAACCTCTAATTGGTTTTAGTGACCTCGTGGAAGGAGCTGTTACTATTTACCTCTTTGCCTCTTAGGCCGAGAAAGTGAGTCTTTAAATCTAAGGTTCCAAATGCCAGATACTCCCTTTACCAGTTTCCCCTAAAGCTAGGAAATCACATTTGTCAAATCCTGGCTAATGGAAGCTGAGATGAAAGGCCTATGGGAGGCTTTCAGAAATGTTTTCTTTGATGATAGAGAAAAAAAACAAAACACCCTCATTAACATGCTTGCCTGTGGATCTGATTTTATGGACACATGATGCATGGAGCTACAGCAGACATCTTGCGACAATGAGGGAAATGCCATGAGAATGGAAGAGAGGAAAGATGGAAAGCACATGCGACAAGGATGAAGCCATTTTGCTGCTGACTTAACCAACATCAAAAACACCGACATCCAGAATTCCTGTCAATTTAAACAAGTGGGTCTCAAAGTGTGGTCCCTGGAGCAACCATGCCAGCTTTATCAAGAAATTTGGTAGAAAGGGAATTCTTGGGTCCCACCTCAAATTATTCAATAAGAAACACTAGGGGCGAGACTGTTTTAACGAGCTTTCTGTTTTAACAACCGCTCTTGGTACTTCTGATGCATACTAAAGTTTAAGAACTACTTTAAGTTACTTTGCCAGCTATTCTGTTCATTGCAATTCAAAAGGATCTCAAAACTGGCCCAATCTCCCATGGCCCCTCCCCATAACCACCCACTCCTGATCAGCCAGCCTCTCCTACCCCAATTGAGGGTGGGACAGCTGGCCAAGTCCCCACCCCCTGTGGCCCTTCCCCCCATCTGGCCCCGCCACTGATTGTCCCCTGCCCCAATAGGGGGTGGGACAGGCTGGCCAACCTCCTGCAGCCCCTCCCCCAAGCCAGCTCCACCGTGATCAGCCCCTCCACTCCAATCAGAGGCAGAGTCAGCCAGTCAACCATCCATGGTCCTCCCCCAGGCCACTGGCCCCCAAGTGGCCCCCCTACCTAATTCAGGTGAGGGGTCAGCCAGCCCACTGCTCACAGCCCCTCCCCATGGCCAGCTCCACACCCAATCAGCCTCCATTGCCCTGATCAGCACATGGCCCCTCCCTGACCCCATTCAGGGGTGGGCCAGATGGCCCACCACCCACAGCCCCTTCCCATGGCCAGCCTCACCCCCAATTGGCCCCCCTACCCCAATCAGGGGTGAGGCCCTCTGGCCAATTGCCCATGGCCCCTCCCCCCAGGTGGCCCCAATTGTAAGGTGACCAGATTTTAACATTGGTAAAGTGGGACACCATTGACCGCTTGGCCGTCTAAAACCGTATATTCCCTTCCCGTTCTCCCACTGTTCCCTAGCTTGTCGTGCATTCTTTCCAAAAATCGGGACTTTTTTAAAATGATGCAGGACATGGGAAAAATTGTTAAAAATCAGGACTGGCCTGCCAAAAGCGGGACATCTGGTCACCTTACCCAATTGGGGTGGGCCAGCTAGCCAACCTCCAGCTGTCTACTTCTCCTGACAGACCGGACCCTGATCTGCTGACTGAGGCCAGGCTGTCCAGACCCCACTCATGCATGAATTTGTGCACTGGGCCTCTAGTATCCTATATAATAAAAGGGTAACATGCAAATTGACCCTAATGGTGGAACAACCAGGAACCACAGGTTGCTATGACATGCACTGACCACCAGGGGGAAGATGCTCAATGCAGAGGGAGATCCACTCAGCCACAAATCTAGGCTGATGGCTGCAAGCACAGTGGCAGTGGCAGGAGCCTCTCCTGTCTCCACTGCAGCCCTAAGATATCCGACCTGGGAGCAGGCCTGAGCCATCAGTCGGACATCCTCCGAGGGCTCCTGGACTGTGAAAGGGTGCAGGCCAGGCTGAGGTACCCCCCAGTGCACAAAATTTTGTGCATCAGGCCTCTAGTATATAATAAAATACTACTCAACCATTAAAAAAAGAATAGAATCTTGCCATTTGTGACAACAGGGATGAACTTTAAGGGCATTAATACTAAATAAAAAAAGTCAGACAGAGAAAAGGCAAATAGTATATGATCTCACTTATATGTGGAATCTAATGAACAAAATAAACTGACAAACATATTAAACAAAACAAAACAAAAACCAAGATCATAGATGCAGAGAACAGATTGGTGGTTGTGAGGGGGTGAGGGAGATGAGTGAAGTGGGTCAAAGGTACAAACTTCCAGTTATAAAATAAATAAGCCATGGAAGTGTAACATATAACATGGTGACTATAGTTAAATCTGTATGGCATATTTGAAAGTTGCTAAGGGAATAAATCTCAAAAATCCCAATCACAAAATTTTTTTTGCCTGTAATTCTGTGTGGGGACAGCTGGTATCTAGACTTACTGTGGTTATTATTTTGCATTGCATACAAATATCAAATCATTATGTGATACAACTAAAACTAATATAATGTTAAATGTCAGTTAAATTATACCTCAATAAGAAAATAATTTATCACTTTGCTCATAACACCCATCTGTGAGAATCACTGTCATCAAATAGGAAGTTGATTTAATATTATATTATTTGTGTCATTTTCTAAATTGTTAGTTACATCTGTGCAACTATCTGAGGGTTACTGTTTAATATCAGTGGGAAATGTGGGAAATGTGGGATAACATTGTATGAAATTTGATATGAACTAATAAAGCCATAATTGGATTTGGATACATCTTTCCTTAATTAGACTCTAACAGTAGTCGGTCACTTTCCGGTATGACTCTCCTGTTCTTGCTCAGGATATTTGCATGCTCTGCTGTCAGCTTAATAGTCCTCACCCATAACTCAACCTGTATCTTCTATGCAATACTCCTCATTGGTTTGTCTTTGACTTCGAATTCTCCTTCAAAGTGGAAACATGTGCACTACAGATAGCTTCAAGATGATAGATTGAGGTACAGGGAGAAATATTAAAACTACTTACATTTTTATGTACTAATAGGATACAAATCTTTACTAATAATGTGGCATATGGATTATTAACTGTGTACAAATGTGGTTCATTTTCCTGTAATCATATATCAGGTACAGTTTGAGAGTTACCTTGAAGAAAGAATGATATATTGAAAAGAGAGGGAGAGTAGAGCTCCGTTTTTTTGTTTTTTTACTTTTTTTTTTTGCTGTCAACATTTTGTTATTAGTGCAGTTTATTTGTGCAAAACTCAGTAAGGTTATCAATTATATTATCTAGACTTCACTACATGAGCTTTCAAAACTTAAGGGTAAGATATCTTTTAAAAGAAACTGCAGGTTGAAGGAATCATAAACAATGTAAATATAGGAGAAAACGGTGGTATTAGTGCTTCTAATTTTATTCGTGAGCACTTTGTCAGCCTTGCTACCAAATAAAACAAAGCATTTCTAATATGGTACAATAAGTTTCCGAGTACTTTTTAAAACAAGAATATCATCTGGGATATAAATTTATATGTTAATTTTAATGATGACCCTTATTCTAAGTGGATATTTATCTATAGATATCAGCTAACTATAGTTTTAGTTATATCTGTATCTACACACAGTACTATTTTATTGTGATTTATTTATTTATTTTATTTTATTTTTTTAGCTGATATAGAGTATGGAGTAAAGTATGTAGGTTCTTGACTCACAGAATCAGTCAAAATTCCTTGCTTTTCATACGAGGATTTCTGGCATCTAAGCCCAATTGGCTTTTCAAACATAATTCTCCTTTACTCTCTTCATTCTCTGATCCATACTGAAGGATCTGCTCACTCTTCTCCATGCCTAGCTTCAAGCTAATCTCAGCTAGGAGTCACTTTACCTTCTCTGAACCCTCATAATGAGAATGATACTATTAGCCTTTTAACTTCTTTGAGGGCACAACTCACTATACACCCTCCATAATGCATAGGATATGCATTCCAATAAAATATTAGAGGAAAGAAGAAATATCAACTCTGTGAGCAAAAAAAAAAAAAATAGTTCTTCACCATTCTTGTCTGAAGGTTCAGGCTGATGGGGAGTCACCAAAGATATCTGAATTAATTCCTTTAATATCTCATTTTGAAAGTGTACTTCTTTTTACACTATAATTCATGACTAGAGCAAGCTTAAAATATCACCAGGCTGCAGTCTTTCCATCATGTAGTGACATGTGAAGTATTACTCTATTCATAAGTCTATGCCCAGATGACAGAAACTACTGAACTACAGCAAACACAGAAACCCGAGAGGCAGGGTTGTGTGGGGCAAGCACAGTCCATGCCATCAGACGTAGGCCCAGCTGCACTGGTTACTCAGTGTACACACAACTGTTCTCATCTTTAAAATGGTTATATATAGATAAAAATAATAAAATTTAACAAACTGAAAAATAAAATCTAAACTAATAAAAGCGAAATATTAAAATTAACCGTTTCTCCGAGACAGGGTAAGCCACGCCCACCAGCCAATCAGAGCGGCTGTATGCAAATTAGCCCAGCCAACATGGCGGCCGCCACTCCCGGACCTGAGTAAACAGCCCTTTCCATTGCGGCAGGAGGGAAAGTGAAGCTGAGCCCCTCAGCTCA
>PVJC01047498.1:0-12885 GCA_004026665.1 Murina feae
GAAGAACTTTAGTACATAATGTTCTAAGGCCTTTTCTATGTCTTTCCTCTGGATTTCATGTAGCAGTTGCCTTGTGAAGAGAAGATGAAATCATGCTCCTAGAGGAAAGACACCTGGACCTACCCATAACCAAAGCTCTCATTCTTCTCAGAGAATGAGGGTGACTCCATTTTCAAAGAGGATTTAAGACCTAATATGACTCAGAACTGGAGGGGAAGTTGGAGAAACTAATGGATAACCTTTTGACTAACCAAATTTATAAATGATCGAGAGAAAATATGAATAAGATACCAGGATAAGAGCATATTGGAAGAGAATAACTCTAATGAATAAGAGAAAAGTACCCCAACGCTTTAGTTATCTGCCAGAGATAGAGACATTTATCAAAGTCTGGCCAGTAATTTCCTTGTCCTTGGCCCTGCCTTACTCTCTTTCTGAATCTTTCAAATGCAGAGCCTTTACCCTGCAACTCAGGATTGTTTAGTCCATCAGCACATAAAAAACTTGTTTTTCAGAAACTGAAAAGGAGCAATACTGTTTCCTTAGCTGCTATGAATCCAATGGAAGCAAGAACTAGATGAAGTATCAGAAGGCCTGGGTTGGAATGCTGACTCTGTCATGTTCTGGTTGAGTGACCTTATGCCTATTAGTGATCTAACTCATGACCTCCTTACCTCATTCATTTAACAAATGTTTCCTGAGTAGTCACTGTGTACCAAGCACTAGCCTTGAGCATTAGTGATATAGCAATGAATAAAATAGATCCTGCTCTCACAGAGTTTATGTTCTAGTGAGATTATAATAAGTAATCAATCAATAAACAATGTAACTTCAAGAAGTGAGCAGTACTGAGGGAGAAATAAAACAAATAATAAAACCCTAGCCGGCTTGGCTCAGTGGATAGAGCATCAGCTGTAGACTGAAAGGTCCCAGGTTCGATTCCAGTCAAGGGCATGTACCTTAGTTGTGGGCACATCCTCAGTAGGAGGTATGCAGGAGGCAGCTGATGGATGTTTCTCACTCATCGATGTTTCTAACTATCTCTCTCCTTTCCTCTCTGTAAAAAAATCAATAAAATATATTTAAAAAACAACAACAAATAATAAAGTCAAATTAGGAGGGTTCCTATGAAGAGGGTGGGGAGAGGGTCTCCTTGAGGCAGTAACATTTGAACCAAGACCTGAATGTACTAGGAGGCACCAAAGAAAAGAGAATTCTAGGGAGAGGGCCCAGCAAGCCCTGAGGTGGGTCCACGTTTGGGGCTGGATAACAATCAAGGAAAATGACACTGGTATGTGGTTGTACTAGATCAGTGGCTTTGACACAAGTACTCCAAGTAATGCTAGAACTTCCCTGATTGTGTCTCAGGGAAGAGAGGTTGCGGGGGGGGGGGGGGGGGGGGGGGGGGGGGGGGGGGGGGCGTCAGGGGCAGAGGCTCCCACACTCTGTAGAACACACAGCAGCTCCTCCTGAGTCTGAAGCATATACTGGGGTGCTGCTTAAGATTTTGCTTGAAGAACACATTCTGTGACCAAAACTTCTTGATCTCAATAGGCCTTCCCTACTTTAATTGTTAGACACTATGAAAATTTATCACACAACCACTGTGATCCCTATAGAAGGGTTGACTCATATCTCTTCAATAAGCAGAGTCCAGAGTGGCTATTCCTAGCGACCTGACTCTGCTGCACCCCATTCCCTCCCCTACAGAGGTGGACTGAACCTCAAACACCCTGCAAGCGTGTCCCAGGTAGGGAGGGATGCATGTCTCTGCCTCATCCTAGTGGACTATGCTGATGTTCTTTCCTTGCACTGTCCAGTTGAGACTGTCCTACACAGCAGAGCTTTGTGAAGAGAGCCAAGGAATGGCTCCGGTTTTTTTCCAACCTATAAAATGCAAAGTTGGCCAGCTGCCTTTCTTCCTAACCCCAAAACTCATATCTTTCCTTGTCTCCAGAGAACTGTCCGGCAGCTCTCAAATAACTCTCTGCTGTCCTGGGGTTTTGGGAAAATCGACACACAGAATGTGAAATCACTTTCTGGTAACACGAATCTAATTAGCTCTTTGACGGACAAAAGGAAGCAGAGGCCAAGAGGGATTTTAACAATCTGTTTCTCACATATTTAAAAACAAGTGAAGAACCCGGCAGAGAAATGGAGAGAAAGAGGAAATAAGGATATAGAACATTTGGAAAAGGGGTAAGAAAGAGAAGGGAGGGGGGAGTAGAATATCAAGTGACCAATATATTAATCCTTTCTTCCCCCAACTTCACCCGGCTCCCAGCTCCAGTCTCCTCTCTCTCAGAGAGAACTTACTTGAAAATCGGTGATTTCTCTTTCTGATTCCATCTTGCTTCCCTCAATTGCCTTCGCATGTACCGAATGCCCTAACAGACTGCGTGGGCGACTCCAGGCTTTGCTGTCTGAGTCTCTACTGCTTCCTTTGGGTGGGAGAGAGCACACAGCTGGCAGGACAGACGTGCTATTCATCCATCTGATGTGGGATGCCTGTGTTAGCCTCAGCCCCTGGGAGAAGTGTACACATGCATACACGTGAGAGGGAGCGAGGGGGGAGGGAGAGAGTAAGAGAGAGAGAGAGAGCGCACCGGTATTCTAATGGTGGCGTGCGACACATTGATAGGTGGCCTTTTGAATTGAAGTGGCAGCACCATTTTCTCCAGTGGCTCCAATACCCCTCCAAGTCCCAGGGGAGCCATCTGAGGTCACCCAGCCTGCTTTTCGTCAGGAACTTGAAAAACAGCCCGAGAATACTGTCTGACTTCACAATGGTGGAGCTGAATAGGTTTCCTGAGTAGCGATGACCTCCAGCATTTACCCAAGACTCAGGCTTAGGGACTTAGCCTGTTATTTCCTATGTTCCCTCTATCTTTAAAATATTTTTTAAGTTGTAGTTTACCCAATGGGCCCCAAAGCATAAGCTTATTCTACAAAGTAAATAAACAACATGTTGTTATTGACAGGTTGGCTGATGCGCTCTCATTTTCTCCCTTGATGAGCCAAAAAGAGAACAGGAAAAGTAATGCCTTCAAATTCTACTCATGCAAATAGTTGCATTTTCCCTGCTTTTAAAGTAAATCTACCAGGAGCGAATCCTTTTTGGGGGAAGGTTTTCTTTCTGGTGTTTATCTCAGAGCCCCAGACTCCTGTGGCTTGTTCCTGAAGCTCGTTTTACACCGCTGCTTGTGTCTTTGTGAGGGTGGGTATGCCCCTGAGTGCACGAGGGGGTGGTGTTAAAGGGAGTAATCCAATTCAGAGTTTAAAGATGGGGGGACGGGGAATGGAGGGGAGGAAAGAAGCAAAGTCACAGATTTACTCTCACATCCAAATGTAAAAAAGGGGACAATTTTTATGAGATGACATAATGTCTTCATAAGTCCCCACACTGCCGGACAAGTGGTGAGAGGAGGATGGGCTATATTTCAGCATAGACTAATTTAAGTTATAAACAGTTCAATTTTGATAGAATGGTCAGTCTTTCAGATTTCCACCCATCTCCCCAAAGATGGCACTTAGGAGAAGAGTGTGGTTTATGATGCTTGGTGATGGAGAGGTGATAGCTCTTGGATGTTGCCTGTGGCCTATCTCTGCAAGTTTCTGCTATGGAGCTGTTGGGCTGCCCCCTGAATCGATAAGTGCTAAGGAGAGACTCAGCCTGCTCCTAGGCCTCCTGCTGGCCTTGGTGGCTGATGTCTGTGGCTAGGATAACTCATGGTACATTCTCTGTCTGCTCTAAGGACCCAGGGAGCCTCCCTTGTTGACTCTGCCCTATCTTGGCTCCCATGGTGATGTGGACCACCCTGAGGTCTGCTGTGATTTGTATGTGCTCCATCCCAGTGGCACCAGCTCAGTGGTCCACCCCCCTAAGATAATTCCCTATGAAAATCTCCTACCAGACCTTTGGCTAATGCTCCTGTTTCCCTTCAGGTACATGGGGACTGAGAACTGCTGACAGTCCTGGAGAAAGGCAAGCTCAGCTCCACTTCTGGTAAAGACTTTGCTTTGATGCGGCTGCTCCAGGTTGAGTTGATCTTCCAGACTCCAAAGTGGGAGATCAGCATTCCTTCAAAATCCACCAGTGATACCCCCCACTCCCATCCCCCATAACAATGCCTCTACACAATAAACATCATTCTAAGCACTTTAGTACAACTCACTTACATAGTTCTCAAAACAGTTCTGAAATGTAGGCAAAACTATTATCCCTGCTGTACAGATCAGAAAATAGAAAAACATCATTGCCCAGCATTCTGATTCAGAGTCCATGCTCTTTTCCACCATTCTGGTTCAGGGAGGAGGGACTGAGACAGGTATTTGAATACCTTCTTTCTCTTCCTTTGCTTTCTTGTCTTCCTATAATCCCCACAATCTAAGGTCAGAAAAGGTAGGCTTTGTTTTCTTTCTCTTCCTATTTGATTAGGATGTGCCTTGTGATGAACTTTATGATAATTCAAAGAAGAAATAAAGAGATTTAGAAAATCCTCATCATCAACAAACCTGTCAAAAATATTGTCTTGCTGGAAGAATATATGTATCCTAATGATAAGTACATTGGTTTTAAGAGAAAACCAAAAATTCACTGTAATAATAGTTTTAGTTTGGCAAGATCTTCCTGGATTTAAACCTTTCCCCACCTTATATGCATCATTTGGAAGTAAGTAGCTAACAGCATTTGGAAAGTATTTTATCTACTGTGACTCTGCATCAGGCAACAGCAAATTTTTTCTGCAAAGGATCAGAGAGAAATACTTTTTTTACCTTTGTGGGTCATATGGTTTCTGTTGAAACTATTGTACTCAACTCCACTAGTGTAGCATAAAGCAGCTGTTGATAATATGTAAACAAGTGAGTGTGGCTGTGTTCAATAAAACTTGATTTACAAAAATAGCAGAGCATATTTGCCTCCACGGGTCATAGTCTGCTGACTTTTGTTCTAGAATATGAGCAAAAAGAGAATCTGGAGTTCTAAATATCACAACCATGTCCAGTCTTCTAGATCATGCCTTTCGAATCTAGTTCCCACTTGAGAGGTAACAGCTGAGCCCCCTACTGCAAGGATAATATGTTAAACGCTATGAGGATAGGCAATCACAAAATGCATGCCCTGTGAGACACATACCTGGAAAGTTAATCGAGAGTGAAGAGTTCTTCTGACATTTGGCTGTAATACTGAAACTATAGCTACGTGAAGGCTATTCAATCTAGATGGGAAAGGTTCCGATTCCTCTTTACTGCTCGGGTAAAGTTTACAGTGTGAAATTCAAGGGACAGTTTGAGGGAAACTGCCTCTTGGGAAGGATTTTTTTTAGAACATGCTTGAACTTACAGATAAGTAAACATCCAGAGCCACTCAGGCGGTGGTCACGGAATGGGGACCTGCAATGGACCCCTAGGGGTGACTTGCTATGTAGAGGTGCAAATTGTTGTAGGACACTGAAGAGACCAGCAGTGAGGAGATCTCTTAATGCTGAACAGTGAGAAGAGCCCTACAGTGGAAACCAGATGGCCTGGCTCCTGTGTGTGCTGGATCACTGTGTTCTTAGGCAAGTCACTGAACTTCTCTGGATATTCTCCTTCGTGAAAAGTGAAGCTGTCCCAAAAATGATTTCTAAGATCCCTTAAACTCTTAAATTCGGTTTCTAACATGTGTTTATATTAAACATTTCCTGTGTAACAGCATAAGATCTCAGATCCAGGTCTGAATTTTAGTATGTAAAAGTTAAGGATTCCTAGTGGAATATGTATATAATTAGAGAAATTTTAAGAAAAGTTACCCCTGTTACCTCTGCTAGTAAAAATTGGGCAGGACAGATGCACGACAAACAAGATACCAAAATGAGAATAAAGGCATACTTCAGGAAATGCTTGCAAACTCATGTATGTTCATTTACATATTCATCCAGCCACTTCCCAACTCACTGCCCCAGGAATCCCAGGCCCAGAATGAAAGGGAAACTTTGGGAGAGGGAGCTACCAGTGCAGGGCCTGATGAGGGGCCAAATGGATAATTAAGAGATTGGGTGACTCTAGCACTGTCCAATAGAACTTTCTCTTTAATGAGCTAACAACTGTTCAGTATAGCAGCCATTATCCATATGTAGGTATCGAACACTGGAAATGTGGCTAATATGACTGAGGATCTGAATTTAAAATTTTATTTAATTTTAATATATTTACATTTAAATAGCTAGTAGCTACCATATTGGGCAGTGGAGCTCTAGACCAAAATTCAGTATATTTAAAACATTGAACAAAAAAGAGAAAGAGGGAGAGAGAAAGAGAGGGAGAAAGAACTCATGGACAATGGAGAACAGTGTGGTGATTGCAGGGGTGGCAGGGAAGTGGGTGGAGGGGAAGTGGTTGGAGGTGGACGAGGGGATAAATGATGATGGAAAAAAAGTAAAATAAAACAAAGGGGAAAAAAACATTGCTGAACTGTGGTCATCACTTATTTAATACTCCCACCCTGGCTTCTCATCTTTTGATAGATTTTCATTAGACAAAAGTCTGATTTGACATAAATAGGAGCTCAGGTCACACAGCCCTTGTGGGAATGCCCCCTGAGACCCGGGGATGCTCTTGGTTGTGGTAAGTAAAATTCCCCTTAGGTCTTTTGCACTCAGAGTAGGGGGATTTTAACTGTGACTCACTGTTCAATGAATGATTAATAACAGAGCCTTGTCATGTTGATAGGGAACACTTCTCACCTCTCACCTCTGTGATGAAGTTAAAAGGTGCCTGGCACTCCTTTGGTGGCTTAAGGGAGTGGGGGGAGGGGGGTGATAGATGATCTCTTCCTAATAAGAGAGACATCAGTGATTTTCAAAGTTTTTTAAGCAAGGGGTTCCTTTAAAAAAAGAGAGAGAGAGAGAGATCTTATGCAGAAATTAACATAAAGCAGATTAAAATGGAACTGATGGGACCTGGAATCACATTCACTCCTCCCCGTCTGTCCCACCCTCTATTTCTCAAGCTACCCCATAAGGCACCTCTTGGGAACTCCTGGAATTCTGAGCAGGTGACATGATTTACGGGCCTCTAAGGGCCTTGAATGTGTTAGGGCTGAGCAATCACAAGTCATACAAAATTGTGTGGCTTTTTTCAAGTCTTGAAATGACACATTGAATAAAAAAGAAGACATGAAAAGAACATTCGAAATTGTGACCACTTATCCCAGCAGCAGATGGGATGCTGGCCCACAGGGCCCTTTTTATTGACATTGTTCCGCAGTGAAGTCTAAGTCTCACTGTTGCACCTTTTCCCAGAGAGCACAAAGGACTCCATGTTGGAATGTGGGGAAGATGAAGTCTGGAAGGTGCCATAGGGAATGGGTACAGGGCTGTAGGACTAGTGGGAAGAGGCAGGGAGGTGGGAGGAGGGAGGGTGGTGGTGGTGGTGGTGGTGGTGAATCACACAGCACAACAGTAGAGTTCTTAGTAGAGCATGGAAATCAGAGCTCTGAAAAAAAACCTCAGAGATGGAGGTACCGGTCTAACCACTCCGTGTTATCGTTGACAGAGGAAGCTTAGTGGTGAAGGTGGATTAGAGAATTAGTAGGTAAGTGACCTGGTTATCCTTTTAATCACATGGATGTATACATGTGAGTGTGTGTGCATGTGCTCATGGAAGACAACTAATATGGGAATAGTTGCTTATAATTTCAAAATACTTTACATATTTTATTTTATTTGATACAATGACCCAGTTGCAGTTTACAGATGAGGAAACTAAAACCAAAGTGATTTGCCAAGATCATGCAGCTACTAGGTGACAGAGCCGGGACACAATTCAGTATTTCTTCTTTCCAATTCTTTCTCTTTTTTTCCACATGCTACTGTTTAACATATACCCTGTTACCCCTTTCACACACTCAGACACAAATCCTATCATTATTGCTACTTGTGCAGTGGAGCTAAACCAGTGTTGATGACAGTAACTCATTATCAACCAAGAAAGACCTACTTTTGACTTCTGGTCCTGTTATTTACTGGTTGTGTGCGTGTGTGTATGTGTGTGTTTTAAAATAGACTTTATTTTATAGAGCAGTTTTAGGTTCACAGCAAAATAAAGCGCACAGTACAGAGATTTCCCACATATCCCTGCCCCTACACATGCATAGCATCCCCCACTAGCAACACTGGGCACCAGAGTGATACAGTTGTTAAAATCGGTGCATCTACACCAAGATATTACTGTCATCTAAAGTTCATGTGTAGAGTTCACTCCTGTTGTACATACTATGGGATTTGACTAGCTGTGTTTTTGAGCAAGATACTTTTTGCTTCCTTTCCCCTTATAAAAATGGGTATCATAATATCTAACTTGTAAAGATCACTGTGAAATTAAACTAAAGCAGATCATGGATGTACAGCGATTACTTGCCTTGCACAAAATAATAAGAACACATTAGATGAAGCTAATATGAGCTTTCATATGAAGGTCATCAGTTAAGGTCATAAGCCTAGCTGTTAAACCTTCGTGAGTCTTTTTCTTGTTCTCCTTTAGCTCAGTTCAGACCCTCTAGTCTATACTAAGATAATTCAGCAGAGATGAGTTCTAGAATATTCTTAAATATATTTGTCCACTAAGATTTACTGTGCTACTGAGAGGAACTTAAGTTGTAAGTTTGGTTCTTAGAAGAGGAAGGGTTAGGTGAAGCAGGGATAAAATGCATGGACGTTTATCAAACCCTCAAGTTGGGCCACGAGACAAGAAGGTTCTGAAGGGATGACTTGCCACAAGAAGCAGAAGGGGAAGAAAAAGTGCAGAAGGGGAAAAAAAAATCAGAGTGTGGGAGAGAGCTGCTGTTTGAGCTACTGTGAACGTGAAATAAATAAACGTTCTCAGTGAAAGTTTACCAAAGAAGACCTTTAATACTGCAAACTATAGACTATGCAAACCTAATGAGCCTGCATACTTATACCCACTTCTCCTTCACACTGCCTTCAGACACCTTGCCGAAAAGGTGTGTGCCAAGTCAAGTGCTCTCAGTTGCTCCTTGACAACCGATTCCTCTCCATTTTGTTTTTTTTTTTGTTTTGAACAACATCGAGAGTCTGAACAACAGTGTTTCCATCACTGTTTCATATACAACCAGTCAGTAAGCTTTTCAAAAACAGGAATCATGGCTTCTACTTCTGAACCTCCGCTGGTAAACAAGCACAGAGTGGGTGATGCTGGGTTTCTGCACAGTTTCGTGCCAGGTTCTTCAACCAAGTCAGGTGCCCAAAGAGGTTCTTGTTAGAAAAACTGTGGGTAGCTGAGACCCAAGTGAGAGGGAAGTGCAGTTTCCTGAGGACTTGTCATAATGTGGCATTGATTGCTTTGTGATCTGTTAGTCATTTCCTATCTGTTACCTTGGTTTCACTTGTTTGCAAAATGTGGAGTACAATTTTATAAAGGACATGTATTCACCATTTTCCTGATTAAGAAGAAATATATGTTCATAACGGAAAACAGAATATACAGAAGAGTAAAGGATAAAATAAAAACCACCCAAAAGACAAACACTGTTAACATTTTGGCTTTTCAATCTTTTCCTTCCGTGTGTGTGTGTGTGTGTGTGTGTGTGTGTGTGTTCCCAGAAACAGCTGCATAATTTGCAATGCCCAGTACAAAATGAAAATGTGGAACCTCTTATTCCAAAAATATTACAAATTCTAAGTTGGTGACAGCAGAGCATTAAACCAAGTTCAGAGCCTTCTCAAGCACCAGGTCCTGTGTGACTACACAGTCATATGCTTGTGAAGTTGGCTCTTTATAGTCCCTCCTCCAAATAATTAGAAAATCATTTATCATCTGCTTTGTCTGTGTCAAAGATTTTACCTAAATTATTTCTAATTTAATTCAACTTCCCCAAAATAAATGTGATTCTTCCCCTACCTTCTCCATTTTTCAGACAAAAACAAACAAACAAACAAACAAATAACCAGTATCAGAAAGTTTAAGTAACTTGCCCAAGTTTATATAGCTAAAAAGTAGCAGAGACCATAGTCATACCTTAGACTTTCTTTTATAAAGTTTTTAAAAATGATTTTAGGAGAGAAGAAGGGAAGAGAGAGAGAGAGAGAGAGAGAGAGAGAGAGAGAGAGAGAGAGAGAGAGAGAGAAAGGGAAACATTGATGTGAAAGCAAAACATTGGTCAGCTGTTTCCTGCACCCTTCCCCCCACACACACCAGGGATGGAGTCTGCAACTAGGAATGTGCCCTGACCAGGAATCAAACTGCAGCCCTTCGTGCATGCATGACATCCAACCAACTGAGCTACACTGGACAGGGCAGTAAAAAAAATTTTTTTAATGAAACTGGGATTATACTATATATAAAATACGTTGCAATCTTTTTCATTGTATGTTATGAGTGCTGTTTTCCCTATGTGTCTTAGTCTGTTCAATCTAACAGCACAGACTGGGTACCTTATAAATAGCAGGATTTGTTGCTCACAGTTCTGGAAGCTGGAAGTCTGAGATCAAGGTGCCAGCAAGGTCAGGTGGGAGCCCTCTTCCAGTCACAGATTTCTTGTTGTATCCTCTCATAGGGGAAGGGGCTAGAGAGCTCTGTGAGGGCACAAATCTCAAGATTCCAAATCATGAACTAGTTACCCCTCTAAGGCCACACCTACTCAGACTATCACCTTTGGGGTTAGAATTTCAACATACAAATTTTTTGGGGGGGCGGGGAGGGGAAGAGACATAAATATTCAGAATATAGACTTTGTAAGTAAATTATAAGAGGAAAAAAAGTGGCTATTTGTAAGAAATATCAAAGTTCCAGATGATTAGATATTGAAAATAATTTCATTACAAGATTTTATTAATAGAAAGCACCAATGAGGCAAAGCAGAAGCATGTGGCCAGTGGAATTTAACCCATATCCCTCATCTGATAAACAGAACATAAGCTTTTCATTCTCCTGCTCAGAATATGAAAGAAGATATCTTTGCATATCCCCAACAGCCAAGAAGACTTTGTCAATCTCACTTTTTATTGTTTGCAAAATAAAAGCAATATAATTTTCAATCTCCCCCTTAGACAGATAGACACACACACAAACTCAAATATCCCAATAGAGAGAGCGCATTCCCCTCTATCCCTCGTCAATCACTGAGCTACATGTAAAAAGAGCCAGTTCTAAAGCTAATAATAGAAACCTTATAATATACTACTTTAGACTTTGGGAAATTTACTTAATCACTCTAAGTCTCAGTAACCATATCTGTTATATGGAGCTCATAAGAGCTACTTTTGAGTGTATAGAGGAAAGGGCCTAATAGATAGACCTTTCCCAAAGCCAGGAATCTCTAAGCCAAGAGCCAAGCTTAGGTCACTGAAATTAGATTTTCTTTGAAGGCCTTAATTCCTTAATGAAAACTGCAACCATGATAGAGGTGCCTGGGATCAGGAACTGGAAGAAGAGAGTAAGGCCTATCACTGCACACACTTCCTCTCACATGTCAATTTTTTTTTTCTTGGCTGATAAACTGTGGTTAAAAGAAAGCAAGTGTACAGCTACCTTTTAGGGGAAAGAAGAATCACAAAATGCAGCCCACAGCCTTAGGGGTACAGGAGGGGAAAGAATATTCAGTAGTTATTTGTCCCCGAAGTCAATTGAGTTCTGGGGAACTGAAGTAGGGACACCAGCACGAGTCCAGTTTCTTCTGTAACAGGAGCTGGTGATGTCACCCCACCCACAGAAGATGAAAGGCATTGGGGGAGGGTTTGGTATTGTTTCCACCTATCAAAAGGTGACTTTCTAGCTGCCATGGTGACCTTGGCGGCAAACACTCTCAACCCAATGTTTTATAAAGAGATTTTCTAAGAAATAATATTATTAGACTTTAAATATATACAGTAAAAAGTGTCCCATCCCCCCCTCCCCAACTCCCTACCAAATCCCTGTGTTCTGAGGATCTGTAATTCCAAGTCTATCTCAATGGACCAGGAAGGAACAGGGATGTTTTGGGCCCCTGTGTCGTGTGCACTGACACTGCTCTCTCCGTCATGGGCACCCTTCCTACTTGGAACTCTCTCTCTCCCTGTGCTCTTCACTAGCATTCCTTTGCTATCCTTTTCTCATTACTAAGAACTAACCTGAGTTTGGAACTTTGGCATTTACCAAGTATATGCACAGACATTATTGCATTTGGGACTCATGACAGCCCAGGGCGTCACCTTCATTTCTCAGATGAGGTTGAGTGATTTGCCTGTGGTCAAACACTAGTTAACAGCAGAGCTGAGGCTAACACGCAAAGCTTTTTACATCACATGTTCTAGAATTCTTTCCTCTGTACCTTCTTGCCTAGTTAAATCAGGTGCAAAAATATGTTCTGTGCCCCCTTGAACTTGGCAGAGCCACTGCTCTCCTCTCTTGCTCCATTCTGGTCCTCCCCGGCATCACCAGTAGTTTTTTTCTACACTTCTCAGTCACAGCATTTGGCCACTTCCTCCCCGTCCTAGGTAAGCTGCAGTTTTCTAGCACTTTCAAATTTACTTTGAAAAGCTTACCAATGGAAAAGACCCTTACACTTTTCTTTCTTTGATTTCTTCTCCAATTAGAAGTGAATGCCTACTTGAGAAACTGAGAATCCTTGTAATTACTGTGGGTTACATTTTGGTTTTGGTTCTCATTATGATTTTTGAATTATTAACATAGTATATGTCTTTTATAGAATACTAGGGGCCCGGTGCACAAAAATTTGTGCACTCGGGGTGGAGGGAGTCCCTCAGCCCGGCCTGTGCCCTCTCACAGTCTGGGACCCCTCAGTGGATGTCCTATGATGGCCCCAGTCTGCCAGGCGCCTTTTGTGTGTGTGTGTGTGTGTGTGTGTGTGTGTGTGTCACCACTGGGGACCTGCCCCCAGCCGCATCT
>PVJC01047499.1:0-12878 GCA_004026665.1 Murina feae
GCCTGGGGTGGGAGGCAGCCCTCTTCCCACCCACAAAGCAGTACAACTCCACAGGGTGGGGCGGGGACCTGGCTGCGCCTGGAACAGACCCAGACCAGCTACAGCAGGAATCATGTTTATTCACACCCCAGGCTGCCACCCGAGGGGCTGCCTCAGACAGGGCCCGGAGCCCCAAAGCTTGGTCCCTGGAGCTGTGTTTATGGTTCCTGCCTGCGGAGCCTGACAGGGTGGCCCCAGGCCCAGCCCAGCCTGAGGTGGTGGCCCTCTAGCCACTCAGTAGATGCCATAGGTGGGCTCGTGACTGTCTCTGTACCGGTCCAGGTAGCGGAGGGGCTGCTTGTGGGGGAAGCGCTTCTGCTTGGGGTGGTACGGGGGGGGCCGCACAAACTCGAACACGGGCTCCCGCGTACCTGCAAGAAGAGTGGCATCTTGTCTCAAGGAGGACTGGGCGACTCCCCGAGGCCAGGGAGAACTGCCTGCCAGGTCTGGAGAGATGGGTGAGTGTGCGCCAGCCACCCCTCCTGCAGCCCACGGTCCCTACCCAAAAGCTGGTGGAAGGTGCGGGTGACCGAGTCATCCCAGCGGCACTGGAAGAAGGCCAGGCCAGCTGGAGTCATGGCTTCCTGGTGCTTCTTGTAGAAATCAAAAGTGTGGAAGGTCCGCTGGGCAAGCTGGTAGCTGTAAGATGGGGAGAATGTGAGTGGGGAGGGGACACCAGGGCCCCACACCCCCTCTGTCCCATAGGCAATCCTGAGAAGCCCCTTAGGGTCTGCCTAGCACAACCACTGTCTGCCCACCTCAAGTCCTGAGGGAAGGGAGAGGCAAGGAGGACTGAGCAAGGCTGACCGTTGCTGGGAAGCTGGCCAGAGGCTAGGGGTCGGGGAGCAGGGACATGTGTGGGGGTGTAGATTACCAGGGGGAGGGCCGGGTATCCTCAGAGAAGTCGATGGGCTTCTCCTGCTTGAAGAGCAGGAAGGCGAAGCGGTGGAAGCCAGAGCCCCGGGCAGGGAAAGGGGGCAGGTAGGGACACGCCTCCTGTCCTTCAGCCACCCTGTTGGCTGGGATGTTGGTTCTGGCAGGAGGAAAGGACTCTGTTAATTGCCACCGGACAGAAGTGGCGGCAGGAGCATCCCCGTCCAGTACTCCCAGAGGCTGACACAGCTCCCAGGGGACACAGACCCTACGAGGATCTCGTCTGTGCCATCGAGTAGGAGCTACAGCTCTGCGAACTCTGGGGCTCAGAGGCAGAGGGCTAGCTGCAGAGACAGCCAGGATGAGAGGGAAGCTGAGCAGCCTGTTTGCTACGCCCTGGGGAGCCGAGGGGGGGGGGGCAGGGGGCTACCACAGCCACTCTGGCTGGAGACCACAACACCTCTGGGTGAGGAACGTGGAGGCGCCATCCGCATTCAGGGAGACCAGGCGGCCAAGGCCCGCTGCCTGCTCTTCTTACCTGTTTCAGCCACAGACCCTAAGGCCCTCGCACTCTCAGGAAGCAGGGGGAGGGAGGTTAACCCAAAGTCCCATTGTTAATCCCCGATGGAGCCAAGATGGACCTTCAGGTGCAGCCCTTCCCAGGACGCCAGGGCCTCCCCAATGCCTGACCCACGGCCCCACCCCAGGTACTCACACCAGCCAGTGGACATACTCGGCCTCCGGCTCTAGCAGGTGTCCATCTGCACATAAGGAGACCCACCGGCTGAGGGCCCATGGAAGGAGCCGGACTGGGGCTCTCCACCTGGCCCTGCCCCCCAGCTCCAGCCCCCAGGGCCCGGGCTCCTGTCCCCTAGACACCTACCCAAGTTGGTGAGCAGCAGGGTCCACAGGGAGCCCTCATCTGCCTCATAAGTGACCTCTGGGGCCTGGGCAGCCTGATGGGGAGAGAACGAGGGAGCTGTCACCCCCACAGGACAGACAAGCTGTTACACACAGATGTTCTTGGGGACGGGAGACTCATGGCCCTGCAGCGGATGTGTCTGTGCGCACAGGGCGGGAAGGGGCACCAGCCAGCAGTTACCTCTGTTGGCGTGACCTCATTGCCATGGTACACAGGCATCACGTCATCCTCACCCACGGTGTAGGCCACGTGCAGGGGGACTCGGGGCACAAAGGTGGCACCGTGGAACAGGTCTCGGTAGAGGCCGTAGTACTCCGCCAGGCGCTGCTTGTGGTAGGGCCCGCAGGTCCTCTCCCACTCAGCCCGCACAGCTGCCAGCGGAATGCACACTGGGAAGGAGGGAAGGAATGATGCCAGCTGGGCCCGGGGTGGGGGCAGGGCACACCCGGGCCTCTCCGGGGAGGGCTCACCTGCGCGGTGGCGGGCGGCCCGCTCCTCCCCTGCGCTGGCTCTCAGCTCCCGGAGAAACTGTTTCCGCGCCAGCAGCTGTTGGGTCCGACAGACCTTGGGTGGAGGCAGCCCAATGTCAATCTTGTCTTTGGGATCTAGGGAGGGAAGACGGGTCGGAGGAAGTGCGATCGATTCTTGGCCAAGCGCCTGTCTCTACCTAGTCCTCGCACTTGCCCAGGATCTGCCGCTGAAGCTCCCCCTTTAATTCACAAAACTAAAACCTGCTGTGCAGCCTGCTTCTCAGACCTGAGCAGGGTCCAGGTGCTAAGCAAGCGGGGTCGGCCCGAGATTGCATGTTCGGATCCCCAATCCCTTACACTGTCTGTCTAGGTCATGGGAAACAGAGGCACGGGGCCGCCAGCCTAGTCGGGATCGCCTTCCCGCCTGTGGCAGCAGGGCCGGGACACACCTGCGTCCTCAGGGGAACGGCTGAAGCTAGAATGAAAGAAGCACTTCTCACACTTGAATGAATGAGCTGTTCACCCACCGGGAAATTTCCTAAAATTCTGATTCTGCAGGTCGGAGTGGGAACGGAAACCACGTTTTTTTTTTTCTTTTTCAAATTCTCACCCGAGGACGTGATTTTTATTGATTTTAGAGGGAAGAGGGACAGAGAGAGGGGAATATCATTCGATTGCACCCTACTGAGGATGGAACCCAAAACCTGGGCGTGTGCCTGACTACGAACCGAACCCGTGACTTTTTGGTGTGCCCGAGAGCTCCAGCCACGGAGCCACACTGGCCAGGCCATGGCGGCGCATTTCTAAGGAGTTCCCAGGTAATGTCCGAGCTGCTGGTCCCAGAACACGCTTTTGAGCAGCAAGGCCCTAGAGAACGTTTAACCCAACAGCTTTTCCCACTTATGTTAGACAGTAACAATCCACACACTGCACCCTCACCAGGTTTCAAAAGGATGCGCGGGTAAGCTGCTCAGGGGCAGCCCTCCCCAGGCACCGTGTCCAGGGCTGTCAATGTCATGCAGCAAAGGACTGTGCATGTGCGCGTGCAGGGACCCCGGACCCCGGGGGCTCACGATCTGGAGGGAGGCAGGCTGCACCCGGAGCATTGCAGGGCACAGAGCGGCGCCGACGCGCAATGCCGGGGGCGGCTTTAGGAGCAGAACTACCCAAGGGGAACCCTGGCGGGGGAGGGAGTGCTGCCAGCAGCGGGACCAGCAGGAGTGAAATCCTGGCTGGACAAGACCACCAACGCGGGATGGGGGCGGGATGCGGGATGGCGCCGCGGGCCCCGGCTCCGGGCGCCCCGCACCTGACTCCACCACGAAATGCTCCCGGTAGGTCCGCCACCAGTGCGGGGCCCGCGCCTCCTGCTCCGCCCGGCGCCGGTAGCGGTCGAAGCTGCGGTACTTCTCCAGCCGATCCAGGCTGCTCACATCGATGTCCTCGTTGGGCATCGGCCCCAGAGGCGGGGTCCGGCGGCTCAGCGCGGCTGCGGGCAGAGAGCGAGGCGGCTCAGGCCGGCGATGGCCCGGCCCCTCGGAGGGCGGGCAGGCGCTGGCTCGAGCCCCAGGACTCGGGCTTAATGGGGACCTGCAAGGGCCCCACACCCTTAGACGCCTCACCCGAGGTGCTGAAGCACCGCCACCTCCGACTTGCGCCCAGCACTGCCTGCCGCAAGGGCGCCGCCATCTTCCCCCAGCTCGGCCCGCCCCCGCCCCAGAGCCCTACTGAGGTGGCCGGAAGCGCGCCTGCAGAGGCCCCGCCCCGACAGCCCACGCCCCGCCCCCGCGGCCCAGAAGCCACGCCTCCACCCAGGCCCTGCCCTCGGACCCCTCAGCCCCGTCCCTAGAGCCCTACTGAGATGGCGGGAACTGCGCCTGCGCACGCCGCGGAGGCCCCGCCCCCTCCCAGACCAGGCCACGCCCCCAGACCCTGCCCTCGGCCCCGCCCCCTCCTAGACCAGGCCACGCCTCGGACCCAGGAGCCCCGCCCCCGCCCAGATTCCTCCTTCCGGGTCGGGGGCGGCGCGGAGCCCCAGGACCTTTCCTTCCCGCCAGAGGCCCCAGAGGCGGAGGAGCGCCCTGGGCTCCGGGTCCCGGAAGTGCTCGGAGGACGACAGGGCGGAGCTGGGAGCGTCGGGGCTCCTGCCCGCGGCCGGCCACCCGGGGGCAGCACAGACCCGGGGCGGTAGGAGGGAGGTGCCAGGCCCGGCCAGTTCTAAGCAAGCACTGAAAGCCGCTGATACAGAGCAATTTGCCAATAATTAGTAGTTTTAACTAATGAAGTTAAGCGTATATTCTGAGACCTGGAAATTCTACTTCTAGTATTTACCTCGGAGAAGTGCTCACATACATGCCAAGGCGGCATGCCCAGCACTGTCGCGGCAGTATTCACAGTAAAATCCCAATAAAATGGTACACACCCTAAATGCCCATTAGCAAAAGAATGAGTAAGTTGTGGTATATTCAAACAATGAAATAGTATCCAGCAGTTAAAATTCATGAATTGCAGCTACATGAAACAAGGTTAAATGTAAAAAAAACAGTTGTGGAAAAACAAAGTTTATTGGTACTAAAAATACAACACTAGAGGAGAGGCTCAGTGCACAAAATTTATGCACTTGGGGGCGGAGGCCTCTCATCCCAGCCTGCGTCCTCGGGCAGTCGGGAGCCCTCAGGGGATGTCCGTCTGCCGGCTTAGTCCCCCTCCCTCCCACGGGTAGCAGGCCTAAGCTAGCAGTTGGACATCCTTAGTGCTGCCGCGGAGGTGGGAGAGGCTCCTGCCACTGCCACTGCACTCACCAGCTGTGAACCTGGCTTCTGGCTGAGCAGCACTGCACTGACCACCAGGGGACAGTTCCTGCATTGAGCATCTGCCCCCTGGTGGTCAGTGTGCATCACAGTGACTGGTGGTTCCACCGTTTGGTCAACTTGCACATTAGCCTTTTATTATCTACTAGAGGCCCAGTGCACAAAATTTGTGCGGAGGGGGGGGGTGATCCCTCCAATCCAGGACATCCCTCTCACAAAACTCTAACTGCTCACCTGCTTGCCTGATTGCCCCTAACTGCCTCTGCCTGCCACCTTGATCACCCCCTAACTCTCCCCTCATGGCCTAATCACCTCTTAACTGCCCCCCTCTGCCAGCCTAATCACCCCTAACTGCCCTCCCCTGCCAGCCTGCTTACTCCTAACTGCCCTCCCCTGCCAGCCTGAGCACCGCTAAACACCTCTGCCTTGGCCCCATCACCGTGGCTTTGTCCAGAAGGGCATCCGAAGACGTCCAGTCTAATTAGCATATTACCCTTTTATTAGTATAGATGATAAAAGCATAATATGCTAATTAGACTGGACAGCTGAACGATCTTCGGGACAAAGCCAGTGCTGTGAGGGCCGAGCCACTTGCATGACTTTTGTGCACTGAGCCTCTGTTATGGGATAATACCATATAGATACTTTTAAAATTTTAGGTATTTTTAAACTGATTTTAGAGAGAGGAAGGGAGAGAGAAGCATGCACCAGGTATCAAACCCACACGTACCCTGACCCAGAACTGAACCCTCCACCTCCCAGTGTATGGAACGGCTGTGTTCCAACGGAGCCGCACTGACCAGGGCTAGAGAGCTCTGTAAACACAAACCAACACTGTTTTGTTTGTGGATACGTACATACAGAGTGAAACTGTGTAACAAGAAAGAGAAGGGCCATCTCCGAATCAAATATGGCAAGAAAGGAAAGGTAGCTGGATTAAAAAACATACAGCAATTTAATGGGTCCAAGAGGAAGGCTGTAGATTGTTGGTAAACAAGTAAGTCCCCCGACAGCTGTTCTACGACAGACAGCCTGCTCAGGGTCCACTCAGCTCACCCGCCTCTGCCTCTGCCTCTGTGCTCCCCAGGACATGTTCTTTCCAAGTAATTTACAAGTAATTGCAATTCCCACCCTCTCCTGGCCAGGAGGATGGAGGCCCTTCATTCACAGTGGCCCGCCTCCGCGTCCCCATTAGGGAGGGGCCCTGTGCTGTCGCTGGCCTCAGGAGGGCAGGAGGCTGCTGGGGCATCCCTGGAGAAGACCCCCTGCCTCAGAGGAGGCCCAGGTGAAAAGATCCCTCAACCACCTGCCTCCTGACGAGGGGAGGGGCCCAGAGAACCAGAGCTGAAGCTGACAGTGTCGGGGGCAGACACATTCCGCACTGTCTCCTGCCAGAGTCCATTGACAAGCCCGAGGCCCGCGGGCACCTGTCCGCCTTAGCTGCAGCTGGCGTGGTGGGAATGCCCTTGCACCCCTGTCTACTTGAAGAGTCGTTATCAGGCCCTGGGTATCTCAGAGGCTTCCCTGGGCACCCCTCCCTGGAGCTGGCAGGCAGGGGGCGCTAGGACCGAGCGCCAGGGTCCAAGTCTTGTGTTGAGGAGGCAGCAGGGTCCTTCAGGCTGAGTGTGATGTCATGTTGTAGGAGGCTCTCTTCAGGGTCTCCAGGAAGAACTGCTCATCCTCCAAGAAGTCTCGGTCCTGAAAGGCAGAGCTGGTGAGCACCCCTTCTGGCCCCCTCCTGTGAACAGGGACAGGCCCGAGGGACTGAGTGAGGTGGGTCCCTGGGTGCTGGCGGCCGGCCCTCACTCCAGGCCCCTCCCCACTGACTCCCTGGCTCTGGGAAGCTATGAGCCAAAAGGAGGGCCTCGGAGGAGCAGGCGCCCCGAGTGAGAGACCAGGTCTCGGCTCTGGCAAGGCCACCTGCTCGCACAGAACATCACTCTCTCAGCCTGTCTGCAAACGAGAGAGACGAGCATCACCTGCCTGACGGGCTGGGGGAGGGCACCGTTCAGCACGGAGCCTGGAAAGGAAATGCTGTGAGTGCAACTGCCACTGCCGTCACAGGGCTACTGTGCGGTTCCACCGGCAGGAACGGGCAATGGCTCCGAGCAGAGCCCGGCCTGCGGGGCAGGTCTGAGACGGTTCCCTCCCGGGGGCAGGCCAGGCCTCCTCAGGGCCCTGCGGTGCCCGTCCAAGGTGATGGCGAGGACCCCCGCTCGGGGGGGGGAGTGGCGGGCCTGGGTGGAGTCCACCTCTGCCATGGGGTGCCTACCTGCTCAGCTGTGTGTTTGAGCAGCACCAGCTTGGCGTGGAGAAGCGAGGAGCCCAGGGTGGCTGACGGCTGGATGCCCTGAGGATTGGCGGGAGTGGGAGCCACGATGGCTGAAAAGGCTGAGGAGGAGGTCAGGGACCAGGTGTGGGTGGGAGGGCAGGGCGGCCGCAGCCTGTCTCCTGAGGGCCTTACCACGCGGTGGGCGCACCCAGGACCCACCTTCTCCGCCAGCTCTCAAAAGGCTCTGAGAGCGCTCGGGGGACTTTGCCTGGCAAGTCTAGTTCTAGGAACACATTCAGGGGAAATCATCAGGCGAAAGTGCAGAGACGTGGGTGCAGATTTGCACTGACGTGATGTTCTTCTCAGTGACAAAAAGTCACCCAGTAGAAATCATGAAAAGTATGGAACAGCCTCGTAATGGAAACTTATATTGATTGGAAATTATGGTTAAATGTTTAATTTCTGATATGAAAACATGTCCCATATGTATATTTCCAAATTAAAAAGTCAAGGTACAAAACAGTATATGATGTGATGTCAATTTTTGTTTTTAAAATCGACGCAGTCTAGAACACTGCGCACCAAAACGTTAAAAGTGGTCGTCTCCAGAGTGTGCGGTTGAGAGTGACTTTTATTTTAAAATCTTTCTTCCCTCTGTTTTCAAGCGTATTTTTCTATAGTGAACATGCGTTACTTGTGTAGAGACTAAAGTTGTAACAAGATGACTTGAAAGCCAGCGAGCCCCTAGCTTGAGCGGAGGGAGGTGTGGGCAGCACGCTCCTGGCACTGCCCACCCGATGGTCACCGTCCACCCTTCTGGAGCCACTTACCACTCGGGCCAGAGGCTGCCAGGCCCTCGGCCTGGGCGAGTGGCCCCACGGGACCGGAGGGCAGGTCCTGTCGGACATGGTCCAGCTGCAGCCTCTGCTGGGCCAGACTCAGATGCTCCTGTCCCGTCCCGAGAGGAGGACACGCCGTGAGGGTCTGGGGGTGGGGAGGGCGGTGGAGCCAGATGGGGAGCCGGGCTGGGGGAGCCTTGCCTGGTGCATGTGCTGCTCCTGTCGCTGCAGCCGCTCCAGCTGCTGCTGTATCAGCTGTAGCCGGGCCTGATGCTCTGACTGCACCTGCCGTGCCTCCCGCAACGCCTGCTCCCCCTCCTGGTACTTCTCTGCGGCCACCTGCGGGGAGACCACCTGGTCAGCCAGGCTGCAGAGCGCAGGGTACTGCCCAGCCCCCCGGCCACGCGCCCACTGAGCTGCCGGAACCTGGCTCATCTTCTCCACCTCCTCGGAGCGGAGCCTGAGGCGCAGGGTGGTGGCGCTGACCCTCTCCTTCTCCCGCCGCAGTTCTTCACGTTCCCGCTCCAGAGCTTCCCGCTCGGCCGCCAGCTGGTCCTCCTTGGCCCGGAGCTCACTGGCCCGGACCTTCAGCTCTGCCTGCTCCTGGAGATGGCAAAGCCTTCGCTGCTGTGTCCCCTCGAGAGCGAACTGGGCGCTGCTCAGGGTTCGAGGAGCCCCTGGCCCTCCCACCTCATTGCAGTGGCTCCATCTGACCCTGATTCTGGGGGAAGGAGGTGGAGTAACGGGGTCCCAGGACCAGGTAGGCGGCCCAGGGCCATGGCTCCGTGCTGCCCTCACCCTGGGCTCAGCTTCCCTGAACCCCCGTTTTTTGATTTCTAAGTCGGGGGGGGAGGTGATGAGGCTTGAATGAGCAATGTGTGGAAAGCACGAGGCCAGTAGGATGACGTTGTTGCTATCGTATGGTTCTTGCTCTGCCCTTTGCTGAGCTGACCCACGCTGACGGAGGAGCGGACAGTGAGGACCAGAGGGAAAGGGCAGGGCTGGCGGCTCTGGGCCCCACCTTGGCCAGGCTGAGGAGGGTGCCCTCACGCTGGGCGTCCACCTGCAGCGCCCGCTCCACCTCTCGCTCGGCCCTGTCTTTACTCAGCTTCTGCTGCACGAAGAACTCGGCCCACTCGGCCGCCAGGCGCCGCCGCTCCTCCCCACACTTGTGCATGATGGACTTCTGCTCCTCCAGCAAGGCACTCTGGGACGAGGGTGCCAAGGTCAGGGCTGAGTGTCCTCGGGCACCACGGTAGGAATGGCGCTGGAGACGTGTGGCCGGCCTCACCTTGGCCCTCTCCAGCTCCTCCCGCTCCATGGCCGTCTGCTGGGCCGTGACCTTCCTCTGCTCCTCCAGGGCGCGCTGCATGGCCTGGGCCTTGGACTGCTCAGCACTCAGCCGCCAGCGCTCCTGGGGCAGGGCTGGGAGTGAGCCCTCGGCGCTCCACCTGCCCCGTCGGCCTCACGGCTGGCAAAGCCACCTGTGCCTCCCGCACCAGGACACAAACACTTCCAGAGAGGCCTCAGGCGCGGGACACGAGGAGGACTAGGCTGGACCTGGACCGCTGGGCCACCTGCAGCAGGGCTAAGGCTCAGCGCCCTCTGCTGGGAGCTCCCTGAATTGCCAATGACAGCACTCGCCTGCCTGTCTCCCCAAAGCCAAGCAGGCAAAGCAGCGGTGGGCACGAGACTGCGTGTGCCAGGGAACACAGGGCACACACACATGAAGGGACGGGCCTGGCCCAAGGCAGGGGCTTTGTAGTTACCCAGTGAGGCTTGAATAAACACGGTCCAGGCCACAGAACCCTCTCGATCTACACTCTGCACAGGCGACAGCATCAGGGCTCCCTCTGGCTAGGGAGTAATTTCCTTTTTTTTCTTTATTGTTTCATGTAGTTTAATTTTTTTCAGTGAAATGTATCATGTTATAACCTCGCACAAACGAGAGGGCAGGCATTTTTTAAAGACTGCAGCTTCCTCTTACACGTAAGCTCTGCAGGGAGGTCAACGTCTTTCCCAGTGTCACAGGCGCCCGTCGTCAGGACAGGCTCGAGTGGCTGGGCAGAGGGGCTCGTGGCCATGGGCGAGGGCCTTGCGGAGGTGGGGATGGGGGGCCAGGACGGGAAGGGGAAGGAGACACTGCAGAGGGAAGTCCCGAGGCCCAGGAGGTGAGCTCCCTGGTGCTCTGGGTGGAGGATGCTCACCTGCTCCAGCAGCCGGCTCTGCTCGCTCAGGCGGGCCTCCATCCTCCCGATGACCTCCTGGAGCCGGCTCCGCTCCTCCTCCATGTCCCGCTGCTGTAGGCCCAGCCGCTCCTGCAGCGCTGGGCAGCCCACAGGACACTCAGTGTCCGCCCTCCTTCCCGCTGAGATGGCGGGGCGGGAGGCAGGCCACGCGGTACCTCGGAGCTGCTTATCCTGCTGCCGGATGCCCAGCTCCCGCTCCTGGGTGGTGCTGAGGTGCGAGGCCTCCACCCGGGAGGACAGCTCGTTCAGGCTGCTGGAGAACTTCTCCATCTGCTCGATGACGCCATTCAGGGACCTGGGGAGCATCCGGTCACCCTGGCCTGGGGACCCCAGCGCCGCCCCTGGGTGGGCAGGGCCTGGGCCTCGGGACCACACGTACCGCGTATGGGAGGTGGCACTGGTGACAGCGTCGATCTCTCGGTCCTTCAGCAGCTTCAGCCGCTGCAGCTGTTCCTCATGGTCCTTGCGCATCTCCAGGATGGAGGCCCTGCAGGGCCGGGGAGGGCGGACTGTGCAGCTTCTCCAGGCAGGGGCGTGCCTCCGGCGCAGTGCTCCCAGGCTTCCCTTTCTTCTCCGGGCACTGCCTCGGCTTCCATGGCTGTCAGCCTTAATGCCACATGCACTCTCTAAGGGGATGTTCCTCCCGACATTCATGCGGAGGAAGAGACGGGCGCGCCCAGCCCTGACGAGTGTTACGGGCCGCCCTGCCATCAGCCAGCTCCCTACGCACCTCTCCTTGGTCTCGCTCTAACCTAGAAAGGCAACCGGGTCGCCATGCCAGGCACACAGTGCAAACCACACCAGGGTCCGTCGAGAGGTCCAGCAGGCGAGTGGGTTGACCTGGGCTGAGTTAGCCCGCCTGCATGCTGCTGCCAGGCCCAGCCCAACCAGCCCTGTGGGTACCCACTCCCATCTCTGTAGGGGCGATGCCCCCTCTCATGGGTGGACGGGTCAGTGTGCTGCCTAGGTCCTTACCTTGGTTCAAAGGCACGGCTTGGGGGTGTCATGGCTATCAGGTTGCCCTGGCCACCCTGGAAGCCTGCCCCTGCCCGCCTGGCCCTGGCCCGGCCCTCACCGCTGCAGCTGCCGCAGCCGCTCCACCTCCTGGTCCTTCTCCTGCTCGGCGGCCGCCAAGCGCCGCTGGTGCTGGGTGGTGAGCTCGGTCCGGGCCTGCTCAGCTGCCTGGCAGTGCGACAGGTACTGGGCGGACAGCTCCTCGTTCTCTCTCCGCAGCCGCTCTTCCCGTTGCTGGTAGGAAGTTTCTAGCACCTTGATGCGGCTTCTGCCAACAGAACAACACCCAGCTGTGGGGCTCAGAAGGTGAGAGCGGCCACCGGAAGGGCCTCCCCGAGCACACGGCCGGGGCAGGCCAGGAGCCTTGGGGCGCCCCGAAGGCCCTGGACGGGGTACCTGTGAGCATTCTCGATGAGCTCCAGGTCGGCCTGGTGTCGCTGCTGCAAAGTCTCCAGCAGCAGCTTATGCTGGGCGCGCTCCAGCTCCAGCTTCCGCACCTGAGACAGCAAGAGAGACGGCCCCTTAGGTCCCCGGAGAAGCCTTCCAGCCCGCACAGCGCCGCCTTCCCATTGCAGCCCTGCCTCCACCCTCACCTGGGCCTCCAGCTCCGCCAGCCGGGCCTGGCTCCGCAGAAGCTCAGCCTGGAGCTGGGCGGTGCCGCTCTGAAGCTGCACCTGCGCGGCCAGGAGCTGCTGCTGGTATCCTGTGCCCGGCAGCAGGCTCGGCGTCAGGGGCGCCGGCAGCAGGGCCTGAGAAGGGGAGACACACTCGGGTTCGGCAGGGGCAGGGACTCAGCAGAGCTCAGCCACCTCGGGCCCTCTGCTCCCTGGGCCCTGCACCTGACCGGGCCCGCAGATGGGGTCAAGGACTTGACACCAAGAGGCCGAGGAAGGGGCCCCGGAGAGTGACGTGGTCACTCAGGTCTGGTTGCGAGAACGAGTCCCTCCGTGCTCAGGACAACAGCCGCCCACAGTGGTCAGACTCCGGACGAACGCTGCGCCCGGCAGTCTTACAGACGACGAAAGCTTACCACACGCCTTTGCTCTCAGCCTAATGTCCAAATGGCATAGCTCCTGCTTCCTGCCCACCAACCCCCACCTCCAAAGGGCTCGGGGTTACCAGGGACACGTTCCTGTGGGGCGAGGCCTCCTCAGGCCCAGGGTCAGAGGCGACGCCACACCTGGGGAGCAGGGGAGGCGCGATGGGAGGGGCCCGGATAGAGGAGGCTCTCTAGATGGAGCAAGGCCCCTGCAGCCCTGCTCTCGGATGCAGCACCCTGGCCGCGCTGCCTGGGCCCCTCCACTTCCCCATCGGAGCCGGGAATGTGGTGGGAGCCGCGTGTGCTCTGACACCCTGCAGGCCACCAGCTCGAGCCACTGCCGCTGCCTGG